>VWZS01009588.1:402280-475416 GCA_013397075.1 Rhabdornis inornatus
AGAACAATAGAAGACAGCTTCAAGGTTCAAGAACTGTAGCTCTGAGAATCTCAAAAACTCCAAACAATAATCTTTGATTTTATTAAGAATTTTCTGATAGGAGATTCTTTAGTCTGACAGACACAAGTACACCAAGATTAAATGATTACAAAATTCAACATATCAAAATAAAAGCTATTAACATTATTTAAACAGTAGGTTTAATTATTAAAATATAATTTTTAAGCATTCTGAGAGATTTACTTTAATTGATTATTTTTAAAGTAAAAATATTTTCTTCTAAAGAGACATTTAAATTAAGGGGACAATCAATAAGAGGAAACCCTCCAGCCTTTTTAATGGAGAATGGCATATTAGACTATCATATGGACTCTCCTGTCTTTATAAATGAGAAAAAACATGAAATAATATAAATATAATTGAAATGTTAGCAATTTTATTTGGTGAAATACTGAACTAGATGAAACCTACATAATGTCTGTGCACACAGCAGGATCTACATTCCTTAAGAGGTAATATTGATGCACAGGTGTCATTCCATTCTTTAAACAAATTGAAGTTAACATTTTAGTCAATATATGCAATGGCTTAATACTATTCTACAGAGTAATCTAATGAAATTTAATTAGAGTATTTGTATTTCAGTATTTCTGAGGTTGATTTCAGCATAAACATGTGTAAATAAGTTATACTGTGTAAAAAATATGAAATTATTAAATAATTTTATAGAAATGCATTACTTCATTAAGGAGTACAAATGGTAGATTAGGTCTTATCACCAAGAGATTCAAGATACAGCATTTCAAGAGAATATATTTTATCTGCATGGGGGATCAGATGTAAAATTATACACCATGGAGATCAGCAAATACTAGGACAAAAGACTTTCAATGGAAATATCAGCAATCCAGGAGGTTATGTTATATTTCATCAATATCTACCTCTACATTTAAAAGAAAATCACAAGGTGATGATGTACTTGGTAAGGAATAGTGATAGAGAGTGGAATGTAATGCTAATGTGCCATCACAAATAAGAAAGAAAATCAAGACACAAATCATTGAGAATTGCTTATAATCTCATTAAATATTTCCCCCTGTGAAAAATACTATCCATTAGACTTTTTGACCTTTGCAAACTTCATTTTGAGTAATTAAATTTTGTCCAAGTCAGACATCCCCAAACTTAGATTTGTCTGATAGGACAATTAATTACTCCATAGACTATCTAATGCCAAGTAGATGGAAATTAATTTTTAAAAATATTAATATTATTAATAATTTCTAGGAAATTCCTACCCTTCATGAAACATTTCTGCTTCTTACAGAAACATTACAAAGGGTGGTTCAATGTCTGTAGAATTTAGAATGACAGCAGTTAGTGAAATGGCATTCAATTCAAACATAGTCTTTATTTAGTATAATTTTAGATGTCACATCTTAAGTCACCTAGTGTAAACTACTTAAATATTCTTAGCTGCTAGCCTTTGGAGAAAACCTACACAGTTCCAGATGTAAACTACCACCTAACCTTTTAGAATTTATCCTCAGATCCACTTGTATCACTACCTCGACTACAGAGGAGGCTTAAATGACTGTATATGCTATGAATCTAAGACTTGGTTCTCCAGTTTCACATGCTGTGATGTGAGAAGGCTGCCTTGGTGAAAAAAGGGGTGCCATTAAGGAAACGAATCAGAGAGAAGTTTATGCACTTGTTTGAAAATTCCTATAGACAATATGACTTTTCATGCAGAGAAGGATTTATGTCACCAAAAGTCTGGATGTACAGGGAACAAGTACATTCACTGAAAGCTGGGTCTAGCAAACCAAAGTGGGTGAAACACGGAAGACAGATGGAGAAGCAGTCTGGTGCTCTTTCAGGTCAAATTAAAAACTCACATCTTCCCATGCTGAATTTCCCTCTAGATAGCCATGAAATACTATGAATGATATGGATGAAAGTCTGCAGCTACTGAAAAACAGCTAGCATCACAGAATACTTCAAATTTGACATTTATCCAAAAGACATCCATATGCACATCACAGAATTGAAGAGATGATGCCTGAGAAACAAGTCCCTTGTTCCATGTTGTTGTTAGCAAAAATTATAAGACATAAAATAGAAATTACTTTTTCATGAGCAATACTGTATTTCTGACACTTGTTAGCTGGTAAGGTATTAAAACATAGATAAACCATATGAGGATTAGAAGAAGAGTCATCTATCAAAAATATCAACGTATTAGGCACTTTATGAAGAAACAAGCAAGCAAGTCCAAACTAAAAGAACAATTTTGAGAAGTGCTTCAGTAGTATATGATGCTTAAACACAACTGAAACAGTCTCGTGCATAACAGAAGTGCACAAACAGCGAGGAAAAATAAAAAAAAAAATTCAGGAGTCATTGGTATTAACAATTGTAGTAAGACCATGCAAGTTTCATCATATCTAAACTTCTGACTGTTAAGATAAACCTGTTTCTTGAATAAGCATTCTCTTGAATGTCAGTAAGTGAAATCCGGTAATTTGCAGTCATCCCTAGAATTTTTTTTTTTTTTTTTTTTTTTAGCACAGCTATTAGAAAAATAGGTGGTTATGGTCACTGGCTTTAGCACAGTAATTATGGTATTATGATAGTTACTAAAGAAACAGAAAACCTGGTCCTCACAGTCTGTACTGAAGCCCCGATTGCCAGGATAGAATATAAATATTCTCTACTCTTCCTGTAGAAATATCTTATGAAATCAAGAATGCAGCATTCTTAGTCATGAAAATAAAGCAAATGAGGTAGCCTAACAGTACAAGCACAGACTGAGCTGAGAGAAGTCTCTGTCTCCACACTCAAGGATGTTATCCAATGTTGTTCAAATATAAAATGAAGAAAGAAAAAAATCTTGAAATGATATCTCCCTTCTGTGTGGCTATCCCAACAGAAGACAAAGGAGCCAGGTGTTCCACACCTGTCGCTGCAATTGCTATACCCTCTAATCAGAAGTTTGGTCAATTCCCCCAGCATATATTGCTAAAGTGTGCTGCAATCAGTTACATATAGTGCTGGACACATGGTTTTCACCAGGACTCTGATAACAAATTATCCAGCTGAAACAAGTCTAAATGTGCAGTAAGACCACTTGCCAAGAAGACGACTATGCTGGCTAAATGAAGAAAAAGAGGGGAACAGGACAAAATAATCTGGTACTAATTCATTTAGTATACTGCAATGGACATTGTATTTGTTGAAAACCAGAAGCAGACTACTTGATACATAAAAGTCTTTTCACACGAATTAAAGTTTTTAACTCATGGAGGTGATCCTTTCACTTCATGGGAACAAACAGAAGGCACATTTCACTGTATTTTTTACACTTTTTTTCCCCTTTTTTTTTTCCCAAGTGGGTTCCATTGCATTTTATTTTAGTGAATACCTGATGCAGTTTTTATTACTTAACAGCTCCCTTTCATCCGTAAACATAAATTTTTGTCTTAAATTTGGAAGCAGAAAAAAGAATAGAAGCCTAATTTCTCTGAGAAAAAACTGTACAGGAGATTTTACCATCTGGTAGTGCTTGATTATTGAAACTTTTTTTCATTGGTTATGAAAAATAATACCACTAGATTCAAAAAGGTAGATTAGATGCTATTAACTTTAATACCTTTACAGACAAAGTAATCTGTTGAAGTGATAATGGATTTTAAAGTAAGTATTCTCATTATATTGTTTTTTACATCATTGTGGCTTCCCTGCTGGCCACATGAATCTCTAAACCTGACATTGTAATTATAATTATAATATGTGGCATATGAATACTTGATTAACTTCATACTATATTTAAGGGAGACCAAAAAGCAATTGAAGAATTCTATCACCAAACTTAAAGGGAAGTCCAAAAGTACTGCTTGCCATTTCATTCATTTGGAAATGAGCTGCACAAGATTTCCAGAGCAAAGCTACCATCTATTCCAGGCTTGAAAATTAAAGTTTAATTTGAAAGACGGTCAGTTAATTCTACAAGCACAAGACAGGCACTAGAACTCATCAAAAACTTATTGATGGGAAAGGTCTGAAGCTGTCGTGCTTTCATATGTATATCCCAATTTAGATTTTTAGTTACTTTTACTTGAAAAATTGTCTTCAACCCTCCACATGGCTTGAGGCATAGTTTCAATACTCCTTTTTTTGTGTCAAAAACACCTGTCTTTTTACTTTAGTGCCAGAAGGGCTTAGCATCTTGTCAATGAAGTAACACAGCCTGCACATTTATAGGTGTCACTCACTTTGCCATCTGTTTTTTAGGATAACAGTCACCACTATCAGCCAGCCCCTTCAGAGGCTCTAACAATCTTTGTGGATTAAGGTTGAGATTTACAGTAAAGAACAGCTAAGGGTATCCCACCTCTTCAACTCATTCTACGTGTCCCTTAACCATAATTCTGTGAATATCTCATCCTATATTAATTCAGTAACTATCCGTCATGCAAAATTTTTTATCAGCAACATCCTACCACTTTTTTTAAGTGTTACAGCAAACAACTGTCAAACAAATGTCTGCAATCTCTGCATGCTGCAAGCGTATAAACACCAGTTCTTGTACCATGTCCAAACCCACCCCACAAGCAGTTTACTTCTAATCTCAAGAGACAGGAGTCACATCTCCAATAATATTAAATTCCATTTAATTGATAAAGTTGTTAATCAGACAATTTGGCTACAGAATTATTAATAAATACATATAGTATGAAAATCCAGGCTTAATTTATCTCTTAGTGACAAAAAGGGGGTTTCTTTAAAGGTTTTGAGATTTAAACTTTCTTTCCCAAGGAGTACAATTTGTTATTCCATAATTCTTATTTTAAAAATAAATAAATATACCAGCAAATAGTGCCATAGAACACACGCCTCTGATCTACCAGTGCAGCTAAGAATTTTCTGTAGAGATGAAGGAGCAAAGCCAGAAAAGAGAAAGATACTGACACAGTGGTGGCATCTCAATACTGCTGTAAGAAAATGTATAAGTTAATGGCTCTTAAGTTGGAGAAGTAGAAAGAAAAAGGGTTTTCCTCGGAATAGTATTTAAAGCGTGTTCAAATGCTTACCTCAACTGGCAGCTACATAATCCCAAAATATGAGACAGTTTCAAGTCTTGCAAAAGGATCAAATGGAAGAGGTAATACCAAGCAAGTACCCTTGTGTGATCTAAAAAGTATATTCTTCCACAAACTATATTACCTTGATGATTCTTTGGCACATAAGTACTGTTTTATACTTCCTCTGATGCTAAAATATTAATTAAGAAGTATTTATGTCACCTATGGCTTGTCCTTGGCCTGGAAGGAGCACTTTATGAGTTCAATAACTAGGGATGAACAAATGAATTCTGCAAAAACATTTCTATGTTAAAATCTTGGCAAGGGTTTTCTAATTGTAGTGTTTTGGTTGTTAAAAGCTTAATGTCTTCAGATGTGAAGGAACACAATGAGAGCAGATTACAAAGGTAAATTTCTGAATTAGCTGAATTTGTGAATTATCTTCCTGACAGTTATCTGAATGCATAAACCTGTCCAAATTACCTGGAATAACACACCCTCCTCTTCTTTTTCCAACTCATGCATCATAATATACCATTCATACGTTATTAGCACCTTCATTACTTTCCTTAGAGTAGGACATGTGTAAGGGTGGACAACGATCAGTGAGACTGCCCTGAGCAGCTATAAAGTTTCAGATGATTTCTCCTCCTTTCTTTTTATGAAGCAAGCAGGCAGATGCAGCTGCTGAGCCACATTTCTCCATAGCTGAGCTGCCTGTCTGCCAAGCCAGTTAGTTAGAGTTTGAAAGCAACAGTAAACATGTTCATGTTGACAAAATGAATTTCTAAGCCAGAATATACTGTATGACTGAGAAAAAATATTTTATACTAAATCTGAGTGCAGACTGGAGCTATTTAACACCACCTTTTCGAAAGTCTAAAGAGATGATTCTGCTCTCTCTCCTGTTACATTGCAGTGATTTGTTTCAGCTTCCTAAATAAAACCTGATCATTTTTCCGATGGGAGATGGCAGATGTTGTCCAGTCTTTCCCTTGTACACTGAACTCATTGGGGTGGGTTCTTCTCCTCTTCGTGCTAAATTTGCCGTGTTAGGTTTTTATTGGTAAAGTCATGTCCCTGTCATGAAAGAAGCGTATCTTAAAAAGTAATAAAGTAATGTAAGCGATCTTGTTAAACGTGGCACTACCAGGACTCTGCAATTACTGTTGTCTGCATGGAGATATTTTTTCAGTTGTCATTAGATGTTGGTTAAGTGGTGGTCTTGGCATTGAGTTGTAGCTGGCCAGTGTTTTTCCACTAGGCCCAATTTTCTTTCCATTTTTGAACTGAAAAAGAAGCTGCCTGAAATTCCTCAGCCAAGCCAGCTTGTTCACTACTTTATGACATTTAGGCTGTGTGGGTGGAGGGAGCTGAGACTGGTACTGCTTTGCCATCCCTGTTAAACATTTAAGTCTCTCACAGAGCAGCACAGCAGTGTCAGTGCAGTGCTCTCATTACTGTGGAAATATTACATGTGGCCATTAGTCTTCTCCCTTCAATTAGTGACAGCCAGTTAAGCTGTGCCCTCAGCCTGCTTTAGCTGTTGGCAGCACTGCCAAGTCAAACCTGTCTCCCACTTGAAAAGCAAGCTGGGGAGACCTACTGTTCACCAGCCACACTCTTTGGATGTGAAAAGAGAAACACGACAAGGTTATAGACTTGTTTGAAAATATTATGCAATTAAGGTACAGGTAAGCAAGTGGCACTGGAAGAGTCCAGGAGATCTTCACAGAATGTAGATGACGCAGTGTTAAAATGATACAACGTCTAGAGTGCCATTTCACAGAGTTCCTCCTGCTATACCTTTTTTTCCTTTTGGTTAGCTTGTTTCCAGAGGTGTGGGAGGAGTTATATACAATGGGACAGGTTTGAATTAAGGAATATTGTTATGAGAGCTATTTTTTTCAACTGGACACACCAGAACAGGTGTTTGAAAGGTCAGCTAAAAAGCAGTTCTGTCTTGTACTGGAGAAAGCCAACTCAAATTGGGCAAAGAGTATTCTCTAGCATAAGTGATATAGGAAATGCAAAGCTGAAACTCCTCTGATAAATCCTGTGGGGAAAATAGTCTACCAAAATAAATGGGCATAGCCTAACTGATGTTAAATAGAATCTCATTTTATTGATAGAGAAAGAGATTTGGGTGCTATATCTGTACAAAAGATCCCCTAGGCAGCTGATACTAAGACATAATCAGACAGGATCAAAGTTTTCCTATGTGTTAAATCAACATGAGATTTTAGATATGAAAAACTAAAGAGCTTTAGTGTTTGAGATAATGGCTCAGAACTGCATTTCTACCATCTTGAACACAGAATCAAAAAGCTTGAAGCCAGATAACAGTGAAAGCTTAATGTAATCTGTATACTTTGGCTCTGAAAACATGATTTGAATTTGTATTTTTGCTGAAATTATTTTACAGTTTTTCCACATGAAACCAAAACCTCATGGCTCTTAAACACCTGAGTCCTCATAAACTCCATCACTGCTTCCACTGTTCCTTTTTTGAAAAAAATACTGCATTCTTTTGATCAGCTCTCTCTAAATTAACTACTATTAATCATAACTGGAATGCTGAAATGTATACAAGCCATTAAGATCTATATTTTCTAAGAGTTCAATGAATTAAATTACCTTTTCAAAATTAAAATAAACTACATTTCTTTAATGCTTTAAAAAAAAACAATTCTATTTTGTCAAATCTGGCAATCCAGTCAACTGCTCTATCATGAAATACCATTTTCAAATAAGACTTCTTTTGGTTATCTTTTCATGTGAAAATACTGTGTGCAGTTTTTACTACTAAAGATCAGGTAATAGCATAGTTGAATTGAAGCAGGGATCAACATACTGGAAGTAGTCTGCTATCAAAAGACCTCTGGTAAATGACAGATGGCTGGCAAGCTGCAAGGAGCCCACTACTAAGATACTTATTTTTAAAAAGGTAAAGAAAAAAAGGATTAAAACCAAACCCCTAACCAACAGAAAGTAAACATATGAGCAAGATCCATGTATTAACATATCCATATTGCTCAGTCACCTGTGGGCATTTGACCTACTTCTGTGATGTCCTCCTACAGTGATACAAGATTTTCCTCTTCTCAGCAGGTAGTAATCTTCCAGGAAGAACTGCTGAGAACTGCAGGTATCCCTACTTGCTGATGTCCCAAATTGTTTTTGGTAATATGGGCATTTTTGCAGTGTATGTACCTTTTGCTCTCTCTTAATTTTCACTTTTCTCCTGACAATCTAGAAACAATATAGGACAAGGGGAAATGGACGCAAGTTGTGCCAGGGGAAGTTTAGATTCAATATTAGGAAAAAAATGTCATGGAAAGAGTTATCAAGCATTGGAACAGGCTGCCCCAGGAGCTGGTTATCTACCCTGGAGGTATTTAAAAGACAAGTAGCTGTGGCAGTTAGGACATAGTTTATTCATGGACTTGGCAGTGCTGGGTTAGTGTTTGTACTTGATGGTCTTATAGGGCTTTTCCAACCTAAATGATTTTGTGATTCTATAATAAGGTCTGAAAGAAGGTCAGCAGCTGCAATGGCAAGGTTCTATGCACCTTCAATATGGAGCATGCTCAACATTATTTTTGTATATTTTATAACAATTTATATTACAGGTGAATAGAAATTTCAAATAAGGACCCTTTTGAGCTTGATGTTTGATTTATGCTGCCTTACCTTGTGTATTTCCCACCAAACTACCTATGAAAAGTCAAGAAATCCATATTATCAAAAAGCTCAGGGATTCACTTGCCTACTTCCACTTTCAAAGTACTAATTTAAGTCTACTATAAGCAGTTGCTCCAAGCTACCAATGTGCAAGTCCATCAACTTTCAGTTGTATAGATGCATAAAAATAATTATCCTACTTATTCTAAAACAAAAGAAATAGGTCTTATAGTCACAATCTAATAAAGACCCCCAAAATTAGGGACAGATGTGTCTCTGAAAATGTCCCTCTCAAAAATAACTTCATTATGTCTTTCTCTCTCTTTTCTCTAGTTTCTAACAGTAATTAGATTGAAAAAATCCTTCTGAATCTGTAACTCAGGTAATAAACAAGAAAGAAAAAAAAAAAAGGCTTCATAACATAACCCAGTAGCTTCTAACTATATTTGTGGAGTAGGATGTTAAGAATGTTATAAAACCCATTCTTTGTCATGATAATAATTTCCTATTGCACCATTGTAGGTTGAACATAAAAGAACAATATAAGTTTCAACCTCAATGCTCTTTGGGACTGACTAATACAAATATACACAGATTTGCACTGCAACAAATTTCCATCTAAAGTCAAAATAAAGTTTACAGTCACTCTAGTCTCGACACATATTAACACTTCATTGAATATTAATGAATTACTCTTTGTGACCAACTGCTATGCAAACAATATTTGTGTCAGAATTTATAATTACATTTATTTCAAGATAAAATACATGAATATTAACTCTAAAAAGTCTTTCACAATGAAGTGAGTAAATCAATTAAGACCTATGTCACATTATTACTAAACTAATGGTTTCATTACTGATTTTTTACAACTAGGTAACACTATTTTTTTCACACTTATTTCTAATGATCACAATAACTCAGTAATATTCTAGAATTTTACCTCTATAAAATGCATTTGGATTTGGTTAGGAATCAACACCATTCATATTAGTTACATCATACTAATTAGAGTGATTCATCATTCTAATTTATAAGTTAAAAGCAGACTGATACTGAACATTTTTGCTGACTGCATTTTATATCACCAAGCCTAAGACTGTATAATAGTAGGGGGAAGTTCCATTACTGCCTGCTTCATTTTCCCCACAATTATGAGCTTTTTTAAATTGTTAATGTGATGTTTACCAATGTAATTTGGAGGTTGAAGAGCTGATGTCTTTGTACTTCCACTGCAGCCTTGGGAGAAAAGATACTCCTATAAAATCTTCTCAATACTGAATAAGCCGCACTGGCTCTAAAAGTGTCATTGAGATTTCAGTTCCCATTGCTTGAATTACAGGATTGTTTAAATATGCTCCTAAAACACAACCCGTCAAATAACAGAAATAACAAAGTAATACTTGGAATACAGTTTTTGAATGGGGTGGGGGGTAGGTGGGGCTAATAGACTTCTCTGCTTCTACATGAGGAAACCTGGATTAAATACTTGTGTTTTGCCAAGCCCAGGTAAGGTAAAGAGAAAAATTATTTTCTTCTAACTTTCTTTTTTCAAGAATAAGCCATAGTAGAGGCACTTAAAAAAAGAGCAAATAGCTAAAAACACAAAGAAAGAATATTACCAGCAATAATACAAATGACGCCCTTTTTAATATTTATTTATTCGTACTATAGTTAAGACTATACCAACAGAGAGCACTCAAACTTGACAAGAGAGTCATCAAGCACAGAAGCTTTGCTAATCTCGTGATATGGTATAGATGTTATTTAAGTGAATTATATAGTTTTTCAAATGGGATCAATTCTGAGTCCACAGTAAAGTCAGGAGTGAATTTCATTACTATGAAGCAAATGGATACAATAAATTACCATATCAACCACTCTAGAAGAGGGCAACATGCCAGCAGAAGACTGAACAATGTGTTGTTTTTTACCTTCTGCCATAATGGCAATTGTTTCTTTGTGCTCAGTTTCGCCTCTTGCTTTCAAACAGATGTGTGATGTCCAGGACAAGAAATAATTTTAAAAGACACCAAATCCAGAAAATGTAGTATATACTGCTATCACTTTGCACTGTTGCTGATGCAGTGGTGAGCTACTGTGAAACAACTACCACATGGAAAAGCATTCATGAGCTTTATTAACCAAGTATCCTTGTCCGAAACAAATTTACGATAACTATCGCTCTAATTTCACACCACTGCAACTTCATAATATTCTGAAATAGAAAAGCTTCATCTCCCGCCTCTACAGAGCTGAGCTATTAGCCATGCATTAGAGGAGGGACTGGAAGTCCCACCAGCAACTTAATGCAGCCACTGTAGCCAGAGCCATGCACTCAATGAAGCAATACTTTTCCTTTTGCTGTCAATCTTCAGTACCAGAGCAGCAGGGTTTTATTTTATCTTTCGTTCTTTCCCATTTCACAAGGGTATTTAAAATTTGATCACAACAATGGTTCAGTTCATATGCATATTACAAACTGCTTTGGGGACTGCTCAGTGCAAAATGGGCGGATAATGTTACAGATTAACTTGACTTTGGAGTGTGAACTGTCAGCTATATCCTTTAGCTAGGGAAAAGATTTTAAACACTACCTGGAAAATTGGGAGGCCTAATCTTTCTGCTGTGCTAGCTTGCAGCATAATCCAAATAATGTGAATGTGCTTTCCATCTGACTGAGGCAGGCGTGCTGTTAAGTGATTTGAGCGATTTGCCTGGTATAATAACCAGTTTTTCTCTGTCTCTCTGGATGCCAGGAACTTCCTGAAAATCTTTGCCTATGGCTTGACACAGACTGCTGAGTAGCCACAAAACTGTTTGATAAAAGCACCAGTTTTATCCAGTATAAATCAATAGAATCCCGCTGCAATAGCTGTATTTGACTACAGCACTCAGCTGTTATCAAGTAGGGGACTTGTTCTGACTATTTTAACTTCAGAGTACATATCTTTTTCCCAGCTGGTTTTCAGCACAGCAGGAATGGCTGTGGTGTGTGCTCAGTCTTTTAGCCAAAGAACGTTCAACATTCACAGTGCTCCACTGGCCTTGAGACAAAGATTAACTGAAAATGCATTTCAATGCAGATATCAAATTGTCTTACTAGGACAGAGAATACAAAGCGTGATTCTTCGAGTGTGAGCTTTTAAATCTGAACTGGAAAAATCTTCCAGTAATTTCATTTGTCCTTTGTACCAAATGCAACCCTAGATTTCTAAAAAGGAAAAACAACTCTGCAACTAAAAGTCACATCTAACACTAATAATTTTACACATTCTTGCAATTAGTAAATTATCTCCTACCACCAATATTCAAAACACCGCTGACCTCACCCCTTCTGTGCCTTTTACTGATGAAACCAGTTTTTAGACAGCAAGAAAAAATATGGTTTTTGGGTAGATTCCTGATACAGCAAGAATAATTTACTTTATTCTATCCAAAACTGAAATTTCTTCTGCAGAATACACCTTCTCTATGTCACTTAACCTATAATAATTTGCCAGGTTAGATGTTTCTTATTTTGTTAATACTGGTTTTTTTTACCTTTCAATTTTTCACTTTATACCTTGCAATGCATTGAGATTTACCCGAAGCAAGTATGATCCCAGCGTGCTGGTCTAAGGAAAGGACAGAGCATCTGGTGACAGCAAGAATTTCTTTTTCTGTTAAATTTCACTTGCAACATGGGGATGATAGTATTTCATTGGTTTCACTGAAGCTGATAAAATGTTTGACCTTTACTTCAATGAAACCAGTTCTCCAAAATGAGACAGTGTTGTAGTTTGCCATTTTCTTTTGTTATGAATCTGTTTTTCACCTGTGTTGAGATGGTTTTTCCCGATGTAAACCCCTTTACATCAGAGTTGGTCTGATCCAGACTGCCCCTTCCCGCCCTCATCCTTGTCTGCTAGCCTAAACCCCTCCCTTTATTCCAGACCCTTCCCTGTCAGTTACCCTAGCCCCTACCCTCCAAGTTGTCAATCCCTCCTGGCCACACCCTTTGTTCGAGAAAGTACCGTGTCAGTTATCTGTTTCTTGTTATATGATTGTATGTTCTAAGTTGTGATCCGCCCATGTCCTTCCTTATTGGTTCGCTGTGTCCCGAATCCCTCCCATTGTAACGCCCCTAAGTTCTCCCCATTGGTTTTCGTGTTGTACCCTCCCAGGGGGGAGGGCCCCTATTTTAGTTTGTGCAGAGCAGTTTTGTTCGCCTTTCTTGGCATCCTTTCCGTGATCCTGGTCGTCCCTCTACCCGCCTCCTTAATAAAGCCCTGGAACCCAGAAAGGACCCTCCTGCCTCTTCGCCTCTCTCAGATGCCAAAAGCCGCCAATAAGGCTTGCGCCTTACCCTCACCCTGGGTCTTGGAAGTTCCAGGGAGAGTGCCACTCCTGACACTCCCCCCACCTCGTGAACTAGCTGGGTGGGAAGGACTTGAGTGGACTGAGGTGGACGGCGTCAAGACAGTTGTCCATAATACAAGGATATTTATATCTCCCTATGGTATAAATGAGCTAAAAGAATAATAATTATAACTTTTTTTGAGTTTACTTAGCTATGAGACCTCAAGTCTTACATAGTTTGATGGTCAAGCAAATCTATGTTTCCCATGCAACTTGGCATAAGGAGGGCAGCCAGTATCCCTTTCCTTCCAAACCGGCCTTGGGAATATTATGGAAAAAAAACCACACATATGATTCCAAACCCTGACTAGCACAGTTACTTTTCAAAATACTCCAATACTTTTCTGTATGGGCACCTCAGTGTTACAATTAATTTAATTATGATTCAAAGCTTTCTTTCTATACATCTGTAAACTGAGGTTCATAGATTTGCAACTGTTTGTAGCCTGAAATAGTAAAAAAGAACCATAAGAAAATCCTCCAAGGGTTTCTGTCATTTAGTTGGGTATAAAAAACTACCTCTAAAAATGTCAGTATCTTGGATGGGGCTGTGCTTAACTAATAACGTCATAGGTATGTTGTTACAATGGGTAGCAGAGTATCACAAATCAGGAGGTGGTTGGCAATTCAAGTATTCATTGTATGTGAGGAAGTGATCAGACTCCAGTTCAGACACAATATGTGCAGAGAAACCTCAAGTGCTTTTATAAAATATTTTTTAAACTGATTTGCAGCTGACTTCCAAATTTCAGTTTGCATCATTTGAAACCAACAATTTAATTTTCTGTCCTGAGCCAGCTAATCCAGGACTAACCAGACCGTTACCTGCTAACTTTGACCTGAGTTCCTGTGAGAGACCTTATGAGTTATCCACACTATCCTAAAATAAAAAGTAAAGAGATAACACTCTACACATCTGCCATATTCAGAAAGAAAAAGTGAGAGGAAAGGTAGAAGGGAGGGAAGAGGAAGAGAAACGTGCAAGGACATCTGCATGTCATTGTGACAGACTGGAAACACAAAGGAAATCACCAGCCAATCTGCTGGACTCTTTTGTCATTGCAGCTGAAAGACTGGTTCATGAACTTTCCTCACAGAGTCTGGTCTGCATCACACCTTACCTGCAATTTTGGAGACTCTTCTTTCCTTTCACCTCTGTCTACAAGACTAGGATCCCACAGTTGCCACGAGAGGAAAGGTTACTGTTCTTCCGGTCAATGACGCGAGCCACAGGGTGGTTATGAGAGATGGAAATTTTCATGTCTCAAAACATTTTGGGGTGCATTTGTAGGGGGAAAGGGGCAGGTCAGGCCTTGCTCTGTTGAGGTGATGCCATGTCGTGCACCCCCCACCACTTAGATCCTTAGATCCAGCCCAGTCACGGCTGCCAATCACTGACCTAGCAGAGGCAATGTTTCACCCCAGCACTGGAGTCCCAGTTAAACCCTAGAGCTGCCAAATGACCAGAAGTCATAGCTAGAGGAAGGGCCCAGGAAGGCCAAGGAGTATTTAAGGCCGAACATGTGGCGAACGTGTCTTGATCCTATCTCCTCTTGGAATTTCTAACAGCTGAGCACTACTGAAACCTTTTCTATATCTTTTCTGTCTTTCTGTCTTTCACCTTCTTCTAATTCCCTCTTCCTGGAATTTTTGAGGAAATTAGAATCGAATGGGCTTAGAGTTTGTGAAGTTGAATGGACTAAGTTAATGCTTTGGAAGTTCTCTATGTTGATTGAATGCTGCACTAGACCTCTTGCCAAAGTTCTCTGATTTTCTAAAGTTGCCAATAAAGTCATATTTTGTTCTTCTCACCTCTTGTTAGTATTTTTCCTGTGCTTTCAACTCAGAGTACAGGAACAACCACAAGCGCTTTTAAAAGCCTCATCAAGTGAGTTTTTTGGAGCCTTGCAGTGCTCAATGCTAAATTTTAAACAAAAGAAAGACATGACCTACCAATATAGCCAAACACAGTAACAGCCAAAAGTCATCTGCTGCTTAGCTGCCTAGAGTGATTTGAAGTTGTCTCCTAAGCACACACTCTTAACTAATGCACACAGTTTTGGAAGGTTTTCAAAAATGCTGCAGGAGATTAAGCATGTTCAATACCACAAGGTGATTTCGTTTAGCAATATTTTCCCTATTTCATCCAACAACAAGATCTTTCCAAATCTCTCTCTCAATTTTTCAAATAAATTATCTGTGGAAAATTGTAACTTACTTATTTAGATGAATAGATATTAAGAAAAAAAAAAAACATAGAAAAAATATGTCAACACAGTTTCCACAGACATATTCAGATCAGTTTTCTGATTGTCAGGATTCCAATGACTGTGATCAAGGTGAACGCTTATGATTTTGAGCTGTTTTAAACTCACTGATTGCCATCTAGACTTCATGCTTCAAAGTGGTGAATAAAGTTCAAAGCTGCCTAACTTTTCAGAACATATATCTGAGTTTTCTTCTGCAAAAACAGTTCAGTTTGTGTCTGCTAAATACAACGCTTAGGTTCTATTGAGACTTATAATAAGACATTCCTTTTAAACATAAATTGAATCTAACTAGAACTTCACTAGAGATTTAACCTTTTTTTGATGCATGTATGGGACTGAGTTTCAAGCTGTGTTAAAATGTCTTTGCTTCCAAACATGATCTGGTTTTACTGTAGCCAAAAATGACACCTGTTGCATGCAGTAATTAGATGCCTATTAAACAAGAAAATTAGGATTTACTTTCTTGTGACAGACATAAGCACACTAAAATAGCATATTCAGGTACAGTATATAAGCATACTTTCACATTGTAAAAACATTAATATCTTGAAGTGCAGCTCAGCTTTAATGTATAAATAATAGCCTTAAGTGGCAAAGACACAGATGGAGTTGTGATGCAGTGGCACAAACAGGGTGCATAAATAATGCACAAGTATTAAACTTTGCAAGATAAGAACTAAGGATGCAGAGTAGGCAAGAATGATGTCTGGTAAAACCAAAATAATCCTTCAGAGAAGGCAGGCAGGGTGTCTGATGGAACCAGAATAATCCTGCAGAATTTGCAAAACCAGAAGAAGCCCTCATCCCAAAAATAAATGTTGAGAGAAGCTGAGATTACCCAATTTTCTTTTGGAGAAGAGGCTGAGGAACACAGAACACCAATGTTTTACAGGGAGGGATGAGGAGGAAAGAAGGTGACAGACTGTTATGGCTTTCCCTCTCAAATTGTTTCCTGGACTGATGGATTATAGCTATCAGTATGAACTAAAACAGTATCACTTCAGTGGCATTGTACACTTGTAACTAATTTAAAATAAGCTTGTCAGGGATGATTGATAGTGATTAAGTGCTAACTACTAGCAATGTGTGCTAGTATGACAAATCTAGTCAATATGGTCAAGAATCATTTTGAAGCTTGAAGCTGGCTGGTTTTGGAGTCTTCTCTCATTATATTACAATCATACTGTTCTTTTAAATTTCAATATTTTGTATATAGAGAGCTACCTATATTCAGTTGCAGTTATTATGTTTACATTATAAATTTCCACGAGACTGAAACAAAATTTGCTAGATATTTAAATATTCAACACACTAAAGCAAGAAGCAACATGAAACACATACGTCTTTTCCACCTGACTTCTTACAGGGTAATGTAGCCTTTAGGATATTTCATGGGTCTGTAGCGTTTTCCTTCTACTTTCTATACAAAGTGATACTAAACTAATCACCTTGGAAAGACGTGAAAAATGTAATACTAAAATAATAAAAACAGTAAAAGCAAGTAAAATAACAGTGCCCATCGTCCTGGTCTATATGTGTATACTACATGTATGTGCACATCTGTATATATGTATGGCAGATATAGGGGGTATTAGGATTAGTTTACTTATCTGGGCCTGAGATGACTTCTCAGTGCATGAAGAATCATGGTGGGATGTTGAAGTCATTGTATGTGCATGCACACCCACACACCCCCCCCCATACACACCTTAAATTATTATCTATTTTGTACATACATTGATGATTTTTAATAGAGCAAGAACTCCTCTCAGCCCTGCTGTTCTCCTCCTTCTGGCTATCTCAGACATCATATACTTCTATGAGACAGGCCTGCAATGAATCTTCTACAGAAGAAATGCCTTAGCACATAGAAAATCATAGAAGAAGAGCAAAGGAACAACACTAAACTCACCATATTTAAAGATTTTAAAAGTTTATATGCCACTTGCTCCAGCAGCACCCTTTTCAGTGTATTTAAAAAAAAAAAGGAAGGAAAAAAAAATATATAATCTCTGTACTTTCTCCTTATTGAGTGAAATAGTGTCTGATTTAATTGTACATCATCAGATCAGTTTATGGAAGTAGTGATGCTAATGGTGAAGTTATCTATCAGTGGGCTCATTAATTTGTAGTGGCTATTTCTCTTGACCTAATTTCTTTTCCCGCTTGAAATCTGTTTGAAATTTCATCTGACTACAATCAGGTTTATTGGAAATATTAATGACTGTGCTCTCCCCATAAGCCACCAGAAGGGTAATTGACTCAAAAGATGAATTACAACATCTGCATTAACAGAATATAGAGTTGTAGAGTGGAGTCTGGCTCTTTGTCCTTTGCTGCCCTCCCTTCCTTCACCTTGAATGTGATCCTGACAATTAAGAATGTTCTTTTTTTAATAGATGTTTGTTTTTCCAAAGCTTGGGGAATGTCTCTTGAAACTTACTTAGTCTCTGAAAGAAATTGGAAAGAAGGAAGGAAAGAGGGAAGAAAGAGCCCTTCCCAATATTGATGGGCATATGATGCAAATGTAATTTCTTAATGTTATTTGCCTTAAAGAGAAAGGAAGGAAATAACTACTCTTCTGGATAAAGAATATTCCCGACTGGCCAGTGAATATTCTTCCAATGAGAAACTGTTATGAGAGGGATAAAAAAAATCATTAAAATCATGTCTGTTAGCCTACATTGAGGTCTGCCCTACTTACAAAAGTGTTTAAGCATGCAAAAATCAAGCACTTGTAATTTGGGAACAAGAATGTGGCCAGAATCTGTGGCTCTTTCAATGCAATGCTATGATATTTGTGCCCCCCATCTATAACCTTACACTAGATACCTTCTATGACAACATGAAAAAAAAAAAAAAGAAAATTTCCTTTTAAAAAAATCAATACAGAAATATAATAGCAAAGACATTTCAGCATTTTCTGTTACTGTGTAAAGAACAATTTAATACAAAAATAAGAGAAAATTCAAGAGAAAAATATTTCAGTTTTGAAAATTTACATCTGTAAACTGTGTAGTTTCTTCCTGTAAAATAATTTTGTACTTAATTCTTACTAGTACTTTAGTATTTACTTTCTTAATTGCTCATGCTTTCAGGATAGCACATGGACATGAGGATTTAGGGGAAGGAGGCAGTGGGAAAGGAAATTTGTTATTCATAGCAGAACTGCTTCAAGTACCTCTCTCACCATGACCATCTTCATAGAAAAACAGAGGATGAAAGGACGAAGAACAGAGGATTTAAAAAAAAAAGCAAGAAAATACAAAAGCTACTTTCCTTGTACTGAGTTGAACCAGACGATTGGTTAGTCAGATAAATGAACCAAGTCTGAAGGTTATTTAATTTTTCAACTAACTAGACAACTGACTAGAAAGTCAGTTCAGCACTGACATTATCATCCATGATGTCAATAAAAGTGAAACAGTTTTAGCAGTCTTCTGTGTTGATTTCTTCACTCCAGCTCCTTCCTACCTCTTTTGGATAATTTTCTGGCATTTTTCTCATACTGGTGTGAAAAGAGGTCAAGAATTCTTTCTCTCATTTCTGACTCCTGAAGTACTAACTTATCTCTTGTTTTCAGTATATTTTCCTGTTTCTATCTCTGACTTAAATCTTGCTTAAAAACATTAAAATTATCAAAGTTTTTAATAGTTATAAAAGTATTCCCTTTGAAGACAAACACTTATGACTCAGGTGCAACAGTTATTATGGAAATTATGCTTATACCTATAGACTTCAGCTTTAGAATTATTTCTCTCAGCTCACCTATACTTGTAAAATTTTAGGGAATTACTACCACAGTACTGCTTTCCTGCCAAAAAAAAAAAAAATAAAAAATAAAAAAAAATTATCCTGGTCACAAATAAAACCCTTCAGAATATCTGCACTTGGACTTAGACATTCAAGAAACATGAGGATTTATTGTACTTCTGTTGACCTTAATTTCACTTCAGTCAGTATAACCTCTTGGGTTAATCACTTCTTATGCTCGCCTCCTCAGAAGTCAGTATCATGAAACGTGTGTGATAGCATCTGCTTCAGTTAAAGCTGAAAAATAGTTTCCATTATAGCTACCTGTTTTCAGACTCCCTGCTTATTGCTGCCTCAATAGCATTCTGTATAACTAGAACTGAAAACCCTTCTGTGCTATCCAAATTTTTATTCTGTAACACTATTTTGCTTCCTAGAACAAAGATGGGGAGATCATTGATAAAGCAGCCACATTGTAGGTGGTATCTAAAGGCCTACAATTAGCTCAGCAAGGAACGGCTTCACCCTTTTCCTTCAATGGTCAGCTTTATCAAAAATCACATGCAGTGAATATCCATTTTGCTGATGGCATACTGACAGAATTTCTGTTCTTAAGTTTTTCTCATTTTTTAAGCATGCTTTGCTTAGTAACAGTGACATATTATTGCTGTGCTGTAGTGGGTTCTTTACCCTTATGTCAGAAAATCCCAGTTCCTTAACTTAATGAAAGGTTTTCAGGCTTCTAAATCTTATTAGGAACAATTATGTGGTTTCTCCTCACTTTCAGATGTTTAGTGATGGTAATAGTCAACAATTCAACGATTCATTCAAGGGATAACAACCTAGTGTAAAAGATTTTTAACTTTTAAATCTCATTTTAAGACGCTAGAAGACAGATAAAAGTGGATTAAACAAACACTCAAATGTTGTGTGAAAAGGTATTTGAGGGCTGGCCTCCATTTTCTCAACTAATCAAAAACCTGTACTAGAATCAAAGCATGGTTCAAGGTACCTGAATTTGCATAGAGATTCATGCCTTCTTGACTGTGGTACCATGCTCTTTCAGGGAGAAACAATTTTCTTTTTTCTTCAACTTTTTTGAAGTTTAATTAAGCTTCACCAATTACTCATAGACTAAGAGGGGATTCTTCTTTTTACCTCCCTTTTAGGAATGTGTCAATTCTTCAAAACTATAATGTATTTCAAATCTAGAAAGTTCTAGGACACGAACAGAACTTAAAAAACATCTCTAATAGAGCTCAAAACTTTCTAAGTAATGTTTTTCTTTCTCTGTTTTTGCTTTTTAATACATTCCTGTTTTCCAAGAGGAAAAGAGGAGAAATATTTTTAATACTTGCTACAGCAAGTTTTTATAACTCCACCACTCCACCACTATCACAAAATCTCAATAGTAGAAGGAATGAAAGTTTGGGAATCTCTTCTCTCTATCTTCATTTGTTTATTTTCTGGTATTTGTAGGGTGGATCAATATCAAAGGATACTTCTCTAAAGCTGAATAAAATTGAGATTTTCACCCAATTTTAAATGCCATTATAAAACTTTGCTCTGGTCTTAATTTTTTTTGAGCATTGGAGGTCTTGTAGTGTCTCTCAAGGTGGCAATTAAACTGCACGCGGAAAGTGGTACTTATAATTATTTTTGAAAGAGAAATAGAGGAATATTGAAGGAAAAGGAATTACATGCAAGAGAGAGCCCATTTAAACTTTAAACTGCGACATAAATGGCACATCTTCTTGAAGTCTGCCCCTCCCCTTATCAACCACAGTTAGTAATATTAAACATGAATTAACAACTGTACTTCTGCTCAGTCAGATGGAAATGGTATTGAAAATAGCAGAAAAAAATTCATGCTAATACTGACTTCAGCACAACTTTACATTTAAGTCTAAAGCTTCCGAACTTACTAGGGGGAAAAGGTAATTTTCCACTGGCACAAACATACCCTACAGACACAGCATGCCATCCATGGCAATGATAATTCTGATTTCAATTAGAACTTGCTAACTCTCCTGTGCCTCATTTTTACAAGGAAAATACAATTGAGAAAGGCATCACTGTGATTAGCTCCTACAGCCACCTTTTCTGAGTAGTCTGAAGTGACAGCCACAGGGGTAAAAATGATTGTACTAAAATGTCTACTAATGAGGCCCCTGTAGTACTGCTCCAAGAAGGACCATTATATGCTACATTTGTCAATTTCATCTCTTTGGCTTTCTTTTTATCATCTGCAAAAATAGTGATTAAGAGAGAGAGTCTTTTTAAGGCTTTATTCTTGATTAACCTTCACAATAATGCTCATCACCTTCCTGTACAGCTAAAATGTTCCATACTTCCTACTGACATTTTTGAGTTTCTTCAGACTAATATGTACTCTATGATAGCAATCCACAAACTTTCTGCTGAGTTATAGAAAGGGAGGCATTAAAAATGCCTGCAAATAACCTTATAAATGCAAAGCAGTAAGTTGAATGGAAAACACTAAAAGTTTTTCTGTTCTTGTGGAAGATACATTAATGACAGCAGTACTAATATCTGCCACAAACAAAAAAGAAAAAGGAAGTGGGAATTAAAATAATATTAAATTCAAATAGAATAAAATATAACTAAGAAAGAAAAATTATAAGAAGAAAAGAAAAAAGGAGTCATAGAGGCAATAGCTAGTTGCATGACTGCAGAGGAGGAAGAAGAAAAAAAGACTGATTTGCAAATATGAATGAAGATAAAAACTGATAATGGAATCTCCTACTACTTTAATTCTATACTATATAATTGAAAAACAGGTGTACATAAAATAATCTTCCTACATATATATGGCTCTTAAAGGAAATATGATAAACACTTGTGCCCAAGGTAACTAAGAGCTACAGTCTAGGAGAAAGACAAAGTTCTTCAGGAATACACATCTTTATTTTTTTATGTCTCTAAAATGTCAATATTAAGGAGCAAGTTCTTTACTTTTGCTGAACTGTAAGGTGGTGCTAAAGAGAGAACTGGAACTGAGTAAGGGATGAAATACACAGTATGAACTTTAAAAATACCTAAAACACTCAAAACTGAAATTATTTTTGTTCGTGTCATAAAACAATAAATATGAGGCCCATTACTTTGTAATATTTTAAAACTTATAACAGATTATTAACATTATAACAGACTTACCAAAAGTATAATAATATCTCTAAAAGTGGAATATAAAAAAAAAATGTGTTTCATTTGGGCATACATATTCATATATATATGCATAATTTCTAAACTTTGGAAGTTCAAGCATGTGGTCATTATCAATTGTAACTTTTTTGAACACTCTTTAAGATAAATCAACCTTTATAGAAATATTTTTGATGGATTATGAGGAACTAGCAGAAATGAGGGCACATCATTCTGGGTATTTCTGTTTTTCTCTCAACTTTCAAAAGATGCATGTATTTTACAAACGCTCAGGTTTGAATAAGAAGCATGGAGTCACGATAAAAATAAGAGGATGAATTGACTTGAATTTATAGTTTGAGGGTTTATATTTCTACTTTGAATACCCTAAAAATTTCTTAGGACATCAGTAATGCTGATTAAAGATTAAGTGTCTTGATTTTGTTTTCCTTTGGTTTTTATACCTATTCTTTAGGCAATAGCTGATTTCTTTCTAACAAAAAAAACTTTGTAGACCTGACTCATTTTGCAGACATATCATGTGATGATTACTTAGACCTTACATTTTACACAAGTGGGTTTTCAGATTTTTTTTGTTCTTTTTCTAGAAAAGCAGCCATTACATATGCCAAGTGTAATTTTCCATCGTAAGGAAGATTAACCTGCCGGTAATGCCACTCGGCTTTGTCTTATAACACAAATGTTTTAGGATTTCTACATACTATTTCTATTTGAGAGATTTTCAAACATTGTCCCCACTTTTTCAAAGGTTATTTTATAATTTAAACATATATATTTGTAGCCTGTATTGATATTGATGACTACTGCCCTGAAAATGGAGATTAACTTTCATCATGAAATCATCAGACAGTTTTATCAAACCACCCTAACAATGAAGTATTCCATTTTTCTAAGGTTTTAACAGCAGGTTTATCCCAGGGCACATGTTATGTTTTCATGAAGGTGGGAATAAGCATGAAATATAGTCTCCATAAACCCAATTTAAAATAATATAATAACTTAAGACATTTAATGCTTGTTAAATATTTTGGATTCTACAGGCATATGATTAGGGTATTCTTCTTTATTAGGTGATGCCTGCAAGAGTTCTTTTCACCTGACAGTTTCAAATTATTAAAATTGCAGTGATTTATTTCACCCCCAATACTAAGCTCTTTCTTCTGAAAGTTTAGCCCTTTCACTAAAGTCAAAGTTCCATTCATTATGGCTAAAATAAAGATCTAAATCATTAAATCATGCTTTCTCTGTCTATGTTCTCTGACTCTGAAAATATAAAAGCAGTCACTGGAGATACAGGGTAATCGTCCTTGCATATTGCGTGTTTAGCTAAAACACTACTTCTTTTCTACTATGTGTCATCCAAACACTTTCTGAATCCTGTTTGGTTCTTTGCCAAGGCAGACACAGCTAAGACTACTCATTTCATCCTTTTGGTCTTAACAAGAGAAACTAGTCCTTCCATTCACTCTCCATTTTCAGAATAGTTTGCTGAGAGTCCAACAGTTCCCGTGTTGGCAGTCTCAACAGTCTGGTTCAAAAATAAATCAGAAACAAAGCCAGGCCATCTCTATAATTTTTTTTTTAATCCAGCACACCCTATAATGAATGTATCCTACAAAAGATCCCTAATATTTCTCTATATTTCTCTTCTGTCATTAATATTTTATTAGCTTTTGTTCATGCTAGCGTTATACTAATATTTTGACTTCTCTCTATAATTTGCAGGAGTGCATACCAGCCAGTTCAGTCTAGTGTTACCTACAATTAATTAGCTCTACTTTATATCTTATCATAGTATATAACTCCACATTTAACGACTAATTTCCTTTGCACCTGCATGACAGTACCTTTGCACAGCTTAGGAAGCAATAAGTACTTCCCTCTAGATCTTTTCACTGCTTTATAAAATAGGGACCTTCTGACCAGTAACTCTGTCTCTATTCCTCTGTCTCTGCTTATTCTAAATACAATCTAATTTCTTCTAGACTTATTAGATATTATCTATCTTGTATAACTTTTCACACTTTGATATTTTTTTAATATTAACCAACTTGTTAGATACTATTAAGCCAATTAAATCAATTGGATTCAACAACAACAACAACAAGAGGTTTTTCTAACAGAGTTATTAATTGTTCAAAAGGAATGCAATTCAATACATTGCCATTTACACACTTACATACAGCACGCTGAATACCTCAGTGCCCACATCATTAGCCAAACACTGTTCCTTTTTACTGAATGATTTCTCTTTTGTATTCATTTAGTTCACAATGTAACTGTACCATTTCTTTCAATTTATGTAAATCATATTCAAATACAGATGAGTTAGATTTTTTTTTTACTGGTAAGGTGTTGTTAAAAACATTTAGGACACATATTTAAGTCATTTTGTTATGAGGTATGGCTGCAAAACATGAAGGTGAGTACTGAACAGTAAAAGTCCTGAGAAAGTAGTGGTTAATGAATAAGAAAGGGAGGAGAATGACAACACTGAAAGCCAGACTGTGATTCTGTTTCTTTCCTTTTAGAATCTTCTGATGGTTTTTCTTTACCCAAGTTTGAATTTTTTTACTGTTTTTAGCAAATTGCCCTAGCAATATTACTTTGTCTCAGAATACAGTTGTGTCAGTTTTATTGCTTCACATCGTTGAGTGGAAAAGATTTGCCAGCTTGGGAAAATGCCAGAATTTGCATTTTAATAAAGATATGTGAAACAATAAACTTGCTTAACATCCTGTGATGGATCTGGCAAAACTGTGTCTTGTAAGAGTGTATTACTGCACTCACTACACTTTGCTGCAGTTTTTAGAGACAGAGCTAAAACCAAATTCATGCATTAACTTCTTTTTCAGCAGTACCTGAAAATCTATTACTAGGGTGCCACAACTCAGTTAGAACTGCAGTGATGTGCAAAATCTCTTGCAGGTTCTACACCTAGCCTAAAAAATGACACAATTTGGAGTCGGGATGAAGACCTGAATTTCACTTGCATCACTCAGGGGAGGCCTTATCTATGCTAAAACTACCTGAAAGGAGGTTTCAGTGTGGGATGTGTTGGTTATTTATCCAAAGTAGCAAGTGAGAGGGTAAGAGAAAATGGCTTCAAGTTGCAGCAGGAGAGGTTTAGATTTGATAGTAAGAAACATTTCTTCACCAAACAGGTTGTCAAATATAAGAACAGTCTGCCCAGATAAGTGGTTAAATCGCCATCCCTGCAGATATTTAAAAGACAAGTAGATATGGCACTCAGGGACATGGTTTAGTGGTGGACTTGCAGTGCTGGGTTAACGGTTGGACCTGATGATCTTAAAGGTCCGTTCCAACCTAAATGATGCTATGAGTCTATGACAAGATAAAACTCTTCGAGAAGGCAGCTACAATTACAAAGTGGTTAGAAACCCAAAGATCTAGCAGTGACCACAAGATGAGATAGTGCAATGTGTGGTTAACTGGTTATAGTTTATAGGACTTTTCCCTTAAAGTATTACCTTTGTTGTCCACATGCTTGTGAAAATACAGTACTACACCACAGTCACTCAAAAAAGAAACTGGATTAAAAGCAAAAAAAAATCAAGTAAAAAAATCAAAGTCACTAATTATTCTTGAAAATATTACTCTATCAACCCTCCACATTGCTAACAATTTTATGACAACAGTGGAGATTGTCAGAAAGCGACTGAGAGACATATCATTATAATTTGACATAAGCAGAACCAAGCAAGCGTCTTTTGGATTCAGTATATGAAAATGGAAACACTAAGTCACTAGACATATTACTGACTCATCAGTCTTCTGTCTGTTATTCAGTCAGCTACATGTGGTAAAACAAAAGAAAACAAAATACCTCCTGTAATTTCAAAGAAAAAAAAATTAAAAAAGGATTGCTAAGTTTTTGGCTATCTTCTTTCAAAACTGGCTCTGGAATTTAAAATGTGTCACACTGAGAAAATACCCTCCACTGCTGTGGAGACAAACCAAAGCAAAAAGATATCCTACAGCTCATCAATTTTCAAATGGAGCATAGAGGTGATGAAGAATATTTCTTTGATCTCTGCTTCCATAGACACAAGAAATATAACAACCTTAAAATATCCTGGTTTTCACTGAAGTGTAAAAGAGTAAGTCAGAACCTTTCCCCTGTGAAAACCCAACCTTGTCAGGCAACTTGCATTTGAATAATTTGAATACAGGAATTCATCAAAGCAGTAATCGTCACATTTTTCATATAATTTCTTGGTGGTTTTTTTTGTTTGTTTGTTTTTGGTTTTTTTATTTTTATTTTTTTGTTTTTGTTTTTGTTTTTGTTGTTGTTGTTTGTTTTTTGGGTTTTTTTTAAATTATTTTTTATTTAATTTTTTTTTTAAATTTCTTTGCTTGCTGGCTGCTAATGAATCCAGTCATGCAGGGATAAACCTGCTGGAGCAAAGTACTCTGTCTCTGCCAACTTTAAGTCATAACTGCAGCTTTAATTTGTGCCAGCTTTAAAGTACCAGCTTTCCTCAAAATTCTGAGTCTTGTTCTCTACCCTAAACAGCACTCCTTGCAAAAGGCATGAAGAAAACTGCAATTACTTAGGTACAGTGTGCTTTATGATAAGAAAGCAGTGTAGAGAAGGTCTGTTGTAAATCCTTATTCAAATCCAGTCATAATTCAGTGCTGAAATGTCACCATCTTTAAAAAGGAACAGCATCTGGCAATGACAGATACCTAATTACCTTCATGTAATGAAGCATTTTTTGTGCAAATAGTGGATGAAGTTTAGGCGCACCATAAGTTAAAATGTAAAAGCACCAAACCTATTTTCTGCCTAATAAAAAACATCATTACATTTGATAGAGATACCACAAAGGTTTTGTAATTGCTGGTAAATATGCTTAAAAATAAAGAGTATATATTTATTTTACAGATTTGATCCCTTGGGTTTCAGGCATCAATTCTAAACAAAATTTCTTGACACCCATTATTTGGCCATGTTTTCACTGCAATTTGTAGAGCCTTTGAGGCATAGCCAACCATTTTCTATGGGGAATCTGATCTTGCTTAGTATTATAGATTTTTCTATAATGTTATATGAGTACTAATTAATAAGAAAATCTCTCACAAAGCTGAACTTTGTTGTGGATTTTGGGGTTTTTTTTGGTTATGTTCATTACTTTAATCTTCAGATTTAATTCACTTTTGGACACTAAAAGTGTTACTCTAACTTCAGATATTAAACAGTCTTTATTTCCAGAGCCTCCATCCTGAAAAAAAAGTCTGTTTCAAATTTTCTGTTGAGGGCACAAGTTCTTAGAATAAATAATAGTGAGCTGGAAAGAGAAGATAGGGTAGTAGCCTTGAAGCTGTCTTCTTTTGGTACCAAAAAAATATATTAAGTTTCAACTATTTTACAGATTTTTTTAAGGACTTTTCACTTTTTTTCAGTTTGTAGAACCAGAACTGCAAGCTTCCCCTCAAAGCCTCCAACGGAGATCAGTAAGAAGTAGAGTCAGAATATTTTATAGACAGATGCTCCTGCAAACTTTAGCATGCCAGCTAAGCCTTAGTTGGCATGTTTAAAAATCTCCTGGAACATGAAACTATCCTTTCTCTACATACACCACCTTCCAAGAGCTCTGGGGAGATGCAAGGGTATTAAAAAGATACAGGAGGTGCAAGGTTGGGGAAAGAGGAAGGGTGTGGGTGGTAGCCCTGTGAGCTGGCAAAGTCTACTGGAAAAGGACTAGCATGCCATCTGCCAACATAACTGCTTAGAGAGGGAGCTACAGTTTGCAGCTATAGTGAGAGAACCAGACAAATATATTTACATGATCTGGTTGGTAATTAGTATGCCTGTGCAAGGTTTTCTTATAAGGTGCTGAACACACTACTGCATGGGAGTCATCCTACTTCTAGCTTCTGCAAAAGTTAGTTTCTCTGTATTGTCAAGAGCTACTTTTGGAAGGCTAAACTTGAAAATGAAAATAAATGTACCTTGGCTGAGTACTACATTCCTACCTGAGATAACAACATGTTAAAAACAAACAAATAAGCAAACAAACAAACCCCTACCAAATGCAAAATTATCAAATGCTTGACCTATGTTTAATTTTGCAACTATTTAGTATTACTGAACTTTAATTCAATAGAGTTATATTCATGAGTATATAACCATTTATCAGATCACATAATAATGTATTTGTGTATCGTGAAATAAACACTTTTGGTAACTAAAAGCAGCCTTCAATGGTAGATCCCTCATCATTCACCTTGCTATATCAACTTTTGAGTCTATCCTAGACAGTTTCAACAATCGCACTTCAAGGATATCTGACACAAAAGGCTGTAGAATTGAGTGTTATTGACTTGAACCATGCAGTGTCAGAGCTGGACAACTGACCATGGCATATAGTCTTTCAAATAACACTACAGGCATGGTCAGTATGTCAAAAAAAATACTTCTGAACTGAAAGAGTACCAAACCAAGCAATTTATTTTTACTAAACAAAACTCCTTCTTTCCCCTGAAATCATGCAAAAATGTTATGCACTAATTTGAAGAAAAAATTAGTCATATTGTTGTCCATCTACTCGAGATTTATACGTTGGCTTCAATCTCAGGCTACACTTCAGAATATTCACAGCTTGCATGTGATAGAAAATGTGTGACTCACTTGTTAAGTGGAGGTGGTTACAAGGATTAAACTACACTTAAATCTGGACCACTGGGAAGAGTAATTGGAGTTGTTTTAATCTTTGAGGACCTTTAAGGCTTAGATCTTATTTTCTTTAGGACGTATCTCCTTATTTTTGCCAAATGTAGCAAGAGTGATCAGAAGAACTCTTGTTAATGGAATCTTGATTCACAGCCAGAAAAGCCAGATTATATCAAGACTCTACAGAGGTGACTTTAGAAAGTTTGTTCTATGATGTAAGAAATGACAGCATGACAACAGCTTCAAAAGTATAGCTACTTCTTTGAAACTTAGTCCAAACATTACTCCAGAAATCACAATCAGAAAAAAATATTTAGACATGGTTTAAGACATGAATTTGTCGAACAGACATGTGAATGTAAGCTACATTTAGCCAAACAACAACAAAAAAAAATACACATGATGACATTTACCAGTGCGAAAGTACAGAGACATTCAACAAATTGCCGTTTGCCTTGCATAGACACAGGCAGTGGAAGCTGGGACAGGCACCCTGGGAAAATTATAAGGATGTTCCCCAGTTGTGTAGGCAAGGGGATGAAAAGCAAAACTGGAGCTGAACTTGGCAAGGGATGCAAAAAATAACAAGGACTTCTACAGGTATGTCAGCCAGAAAAAGGTAGTCAAAGCATTTATGCCACCACGACTGATATATGGGAAACTATGGACAAGGAGAAGGCTGAGCTACTTGACAACCATTTTGCCTCAGTCTTCCTGTCAACCTCTCTTTCCCCCAACTTAAGTGAACAGAAAGCAGGATGGGGACTGGGAAAGCAAAGATTCTGTAAGAGAAGATCAGCTTCTTGAGGAATTTGAGCGCACAAAAGCCTATGGGATGTGATGAGATACATCCCAGAGTCCTAAGGGAACTGACTGATGCAGTTACCAAGCCACTTTCCATGATATTAGAAATGTCATGGCAATCAGACTAAGTCCCGAGTATCTGGAAAAAGGGAAAAAACTACACCTAATTGTAGTATTTACAAACGTTAGAAAGGAGAACCCTGAGGACAACCAACCTGTCAGCCTGACCTTGGTGCCCATGAAGGTCACAGAACATGTCCTCCTAGAAGCTCAGCTAAGGCACATGGAGAACAGGGAGGTGATTCAGGACAGCCAGCATGGCTTCACCAAGTGCAAGTCCTGCCTAACAAACCTAGTAGCTTCCTGTGATGGAGTGACTACATTACTGGACAAGGGAAAAGCTACGATGTCATCTGTCTGGACTTGTGTAAGGCCTTCGACAGGGTTCCCCACAACATCTTTCTCTCTAAATGGAAGGGATATGGATTCAATGGGTCTGTAGGACAACTGTCTTCACAAATGACCATCACACATCGTGGAACCTTGTTTTCCTAGAGATAGCTGAACACCTCCCTGCTCATAGGAAGAGGTGAATGAATCCCTTATATTGCTGTGCTTGCACGTGCAGCTTTTACTTTATCTATTAAATTGTCTTTATCTCAACCCATGAGTTTTCTCACTTCTACTCTTCTGATTCCTTCCCTATCCCACCACAGAGAAAGTAAGTGAGCAATCAGGTGGGGCTTAGTTGCCAGCAGGGGTTAATTTACAAAAGGTAGACAAAGGCAGTAAAGAGGAAGTCCATCTTAGTTTCCATAATGCAGTGGGTGAGAAATTTGCCCCCCAGAAGAGTAGAACACCTGAAACCACAAGCGATCTTCTTCCATGCTCACACATCCTCCAATTTCAAAGAAACTCCTTTAATTGCTTTTAGTCCAAGATCAGATGAGACATCAAGCTGTTTTTGGATCTTACTCTTCATCCATATACCAAGCCCCAGACAAATGAATCAAACAGATTCAGCACACCTGAAATGGAATCGAAGAATGAAGGAATAATTGAGTCCCTGAATTAATTCATCTGATGTGGCAGGACTGGCCAAAAACAAACAAAAGGACAGTAAGTATTATATTTTGTGGGACCTAAATGTAGGTCAGCTCATTTAATCTAAGCTTCCGGAAGTGTCTGATGCTGACTAATTCATTCATTACCTACCCCTACAATGAAGGGTTAACTATAATGTGGTTTTTTGGCTTTTTTTTTTTCCCTGTGGTACCACCTATGCAGCTCATATAATTTTTACAGATTTTCATCTTCAAGAGAGGGCAGGTTGATAGATATGTTGTAAATTCATTTGGTAAAACTCATGTGTGAGTTTAAATCTTGCACATGAAAACTTGCATGAAAATTAATCATTAATTCCCTTTGTTCAAAATTACAGATTTTCACCCAAAAGTTTTGCTCTCTTAAGTCATCTTTGTTCATATAGCTACAGAAAAATATAAAAATCTATACTTAGAAATTATGAGGAAAAAAAGAGAGACTTCTGAGAAAACCTTTCCACTCTATGAACACTCATGCATAAGTTTGAAAACCTAATTTCATTATTTTTTAATCTTCTGGTGGAGTTAAAAATGAAATAAAAATCAATCTTAGTGCTCTACTCCAGAATGAGATTTGACCTTGCAATTCATCTGTTCCTACTGTGCTTATGAGTTACAGCTGTCCATCTTTCTTCAGGCGTAATTTGACATTTTACAAAATCATGGAAAAGCTTCCATGGACTTCATGCTAGCATTCTGGGGTTCAATATCTTGTTTCAGAGTATCCAGGCAGCAGTCCATCTTTCAACATACTTTGCCAGCATTTGTGAACCTAACATCACTAATGTTTGCAATGCAGAATTCACGTTGTGTGGGGTCCTGAGCTGTATTTTGGTTTCACAATAAACTAATTTATATTTTCCTCACAGAAGCAAAGACAACAGAATCTTTGTGTATTTTGCAGCATAACATGTATAAGTAGAATAAGGAAAAAGCTAGTTCCAAGGGAAAGAATCGTCAAGTGTCATATATTTAAAAATACTTGCAGAATTGCAACTGCGTACCCTATCTCTCATTAAACAAGATGTGAAAAATTGCCATTGACCTCATGAAAGTTATATTCTGCAGCTAGTGATTTCAGGCCTTCTGGATGTTGCAGCAGTAGGATAAACATTTGAGTCAGGATCATGCATTTTGTAATTTTCAGTCAGTTCTAGGTCTTAATGCAGATGCTACAATAGAAATATAAAACAATCTTTATAATTATTAATTTTTATCTTGTCAAATTCATATCAAAATCACTGTACTTACTACATAAAAACTAAATGCTTGGAGTGGAGTATGTTCACTGCAGAGCTCTCACACTTTTTCATAATAATTTTTAAAAATATATGTGTTTCTCATCTTTTAGTTTTGTTTTGTTCAAAAGCTTCCTAGAGACATGTTTCCACATATTTAAGTAGCATTACAAAGAAATCTATAATCTGACAAATGAGAATTTTGTTTCTAAATATGCCTTAGATCATTGTAAAGACCCATAAAGGACATTGGGTGTTTATGTACCTGCTCTCAACACAGACTTTATGAAGAAATTGAACACCTAAATTCTGCAATATATTGAGCTTCCTGGAAGGGAATTTGCAACTGTATTGTGGAACAGGCAGAATGAAACCCCTGGCATGAAGGAAAAGAACTATAGCTGGTCAATAGGACACACCCAGTAGAAAAAAATAAGTTCACACACATTGAGCACCAGATTGGCCTAAAATATTCCACTAAATCATGATTCTTGGCATTTGAACTCTCTCTCTTTTCCTACATCCCAACTCTTATGTTCCCTTTCATATAGAAGCTACACTGGCTTCAAGGAAAGCTACTAAGTGTCTGCAGTGTCAGATTATTTTCCAGTACAATTTCACTGAATAAATACAGTATGCTCAAAATGTTAATTCTTCACGTGCAAAGTAAAGGGATGCATACAATGATCACGCTCCTCCCTGGACAGTCCCCTGCGCTGTCCCAACAGGGTGCTGCACAAGCTCTGTCAGAGCCCTCTGCTGCAGGTTGGCTCTTCACCTGTCCACCACCAAGCAACAAAGGCGTTGGCTGGTGCTTCACACTGTACTCAGCACAGTCAGCATGTGATACACATTCCTAAAATCCACTCACTGGATGATGTATCTTCTCACAGAGGTCATTCACTGGGATGAGCTTTTTGTGTCTAAATATATTTGGATATCATAAGTTTCACAGCAAAATGTTTAGTTCAGCCAGTTTGTGTGGTGCCCCTTTGCATTGACATCAACAGATGATTAGAAATATAAGCTTTAACTGGAAAAGCTTAGGTACCTACAGCCTCTCTGACATTGAAGTTATAAACTAATTTGGGGGTTTTGCCCTTGAATTGACGTCTACAACTTGGATGATAACCTGTTTAAACATCAATCTGTGCCTGGGAATTTTCTCTCTCACGGTTTCTATTTTTAGGTGTACTTCCAACCATAAACAAAATAAAAATTCTCATTCAAAATACTTATTACTTTGATAAATATAGTTTTCTGCTTACATGAATTCTACTGTCATAAAAAAAGTAAAAAATGGAAGAAGATAGCAGGATGATTTAAAAGAAGAAATTACCCCAGCTAGCTGAAAAAGACACCCCAAAGGAAATTGAGGAAAGTAATCCCATGAGTCAATTTGAGATTTGTTATGTTAATGAGGAAAAACAAACAAACAACAACATCAACAAAAAGAAAACAGGCCAAAAAAAAAAAAAAAACCACAAAAAAACAACTCCAAAACTCAAAGAAACACTGTCTGCTGATACTGTACTTGATTTCAGTTGTTAGCTTCTTTAACAACAGTATGGAAAAGACATGGCCAGCTGTAATCACAGACAACAATGAATAATTTTAATATTAATATAACTAACTTAACCTCTTGGGGTTTCCTTAGTTAGCTTTGGCATATTTTTTGAAACAGAGGGTCACTAGCAGTTTATAGGCCAGCATTTGAAAATCATTCTCTGGCTTTATGTTCTGGAATTAATATTGAGGTAGCATTTAAAGTACAGTAAGAGATACAGAAAAATGGTCTAATTTACTCTTCCTGAATTTTTATTAAACTCCGACCTTACAGTGAATAATAGCATGTCAAAGCAATCTTCGTTTACCTAAACATTTTGCCCAGCAAAAAAGCAAGTTTTGGTTAAAAGCTGTAAGCTTTCAATTTCTGAATTCTTATCGCATATTGGAAATATTCTAAATATGCTGGAAGGGTTTAAATGGTTTCTCTCTATGGACATTACTTGTGCTGCTAAAATCAAAACCAATTTTGTATTGACTTTATTCAGAGTAAGATCAAACACCTACTCTTCCTTCAGACCTACTTTCAGCAGGACAGATTCAGCCAACTGGAATAAAATAAAAGCACTACATAAGAGGTTCCCGGAAAGAGCTTTCAATGTTAGCCATACCCACAATGGAACAGCATTATCAAAAGCTGGTTGCTTTTCCCACTTCCTAACCTACAGCTGCAATGAGTTACTTCACAGAAGTAGGGAAGGACCTAAGCAGACACCCATCACTCTCACCTTATCTCTGCATCATGGTCTAATATTTTTTCCCTCTAGCCTTTGTTTCCTGTCACTGTAATACTCTTAAAAAATGTTCTATTACATGCTGTTTACAGTGCCTGGTTTTCAGTACCATGGACATCTGGAGGCTGGATTTACATAGTGAAATGGCTATGGGCACTATAAGGCTCACAGAAAATATCTATTCTTTTATCAAGTCTGTTGAGTTCTCGAGACACTTCACTCACTTTTCTGACTGCATACTGCCTATTATATGAGTAAAAATATATATAATAATAGCTCACACATGTGGCTATATGTAAATGCCACTATAGCTGAGAACTGTCTTTATTCGGTTTTGTTATGGAAACATCCTAGTTTGACTATTCAGGAGGCACCACTGCAGTCACACACCCACCACCCAGACTGACCCTGCTGGGACCAGAGCCTCTTTTCAGCTACAGTGACTCGATGGGTCTCTCTTTTAACCCCACACACACCCCACTTACACAGCCAGACCAGGTTTCCTCACCGATTTGGCCCCGTGGCAGAGTCTCAGATGTCTCATTCCATAAAGCCATAAATTCATGGTGGAGTAGCACAGAAACAGACAAAGCCGGTGCCTCCCAGGAGGGACCCTGAACAAAGGAGCCACTGGGCTTTTGTCCCCTCACTGATCAACCCTGACAAAGTCTGGAGTCCCTGGTTGCTGCTGTCACTTAGTGTCTGGACGCCTGGCCGTGCCACATGTCCCCATACCCTTTGTTGTGCAAAGGGTGGGCAATTCACGGCCTCTTGCTTCAGGCTCCCACCCAGAGCTCAACCTGCAGCTCCCACTGCAGCTGGACCCCAAGCTACCTGCACTCAGCAGTTTTTGTGGTTTACATTTTTATATATATTCTATACATACATTTAAATGAATACTTCTGTGTTTAAATCCATTACTAAGATGGGGGAGGGAAATTCAGATAATATTATTTTATCTGTCCTAATTTCATTGTTATCAATCAGTTTAATGGGCATATTAGTTCATCAAGAACACTTTAAATATTTCAAAACACAAAAAAGGTAAAGAAATTTTGTGGAAAATGTGAACTGACCCACGCTAATTTTGTATGCAATGAGTATGAATAATATATTTTTGTATGTATCCTTTTGTATCGTTTAAATTCATCTTTGGCCTTTTACCTTCAAACCAATGATATGATTTAATCAATAGCCTCGTTTAAATCATCAGCAGTGAAGGGCATTAGAGCAACAGGCATAGCAGCTGGAACATTGTCAGAAATTGTGTTAAAAATCTATTTCTGCTGTATATTTTCTTTCATTTGTTATTTCTGTCACTGTAAAATTGTGGTATAAGGTAACAAGCAATGCTCCATTCAGCACACAAATTCTCCCCTACCAGTATCAAAGCTTGATAGGATAATGTCATGTGATATGGCAAAAGGTTGGAGAACAAGGAATAAGTAAAACAGAAAAACTAAACCTAGATGTCAGTTTGGCATGCAATCAAAGCTGTCGACTTCTAACCACTGCAGCTGCCTAGGCTTTGGTTAACTTCTCACTGATTTCCCCAAATAGGATTTCATCTAAAGCATCAAATTAAAAACTGAGGCTGAAGGACGGTTCTATAAATTGAAAAATGTACAAATGAATTGCTAGCCAATACACTTGGCAGCTTTCATCTTTCTAAAGCCTCTGATTCTGAGCCTAACAGAAGCTGGTAGAGGTCAGGTTGGGTTTTGGGAAGAGGAGAAAGAGAGAGAATATGAAAAAATGTAAGGATTTCTTTTACTATATGTTAAGGAATTATTTAGTGAGGGAGGCGTAGTTATTAATGGATGCATTATTTCTGACAGTGGAAGGGTATAGTGAAAAATAAAGCACAGTGAAGATCACCTAAGTAGAAAACAAAGAAAAACAAACAAAAAGAATGAAAAGCCCACCACAAGCTAAAATCAACAACCCTGTCTTGTAATAAATCCTTGTGATCTGCAATACATTGCAAAGCTGAAAAACATGTAGTAACAGCCAATTCACTTTGTGCTATTTCCTGATTGCTACATTCACGTACCCAGGCATATATACCCAATCCTCTAAAGGAAGGTCCAGGATGTGAGGGTTTACAGTGCCACAATATATTAGAAATATGACAGCTCGAAACAGCACTGCATTAAAACCAGAAAATTGATTTCAAAGACTCAGCACTGTTGAAACATTTCAGAATAAAATACTTTCCATTTCTTTCCTACAAAGATCAGTGACTGCTTATCCACTTTATCCCTATCCACGAAGCCTCATTAATCCTAAACCAGAAACAATTAATCTGATACATATTGCATGAAAAAAAATGAAACCTCTTTCTTACTCATGTTTTCAGTCCTCAGAGGCTACTAAAGTCACTACAAATGTTTTATCCCTCTCTGCTCAAATCAGGTGAATGATCACAAATGAGAAAACTTTTTAAAGGTCTTAAGTAATGTCTATATATCTCACCCTAATGACAGGAAAAGTAACAAAGGTTTTTTACCCAGAACGGAGTAAATTTCTACTGATGAGAAGAATCATTGGCACCTACTTGGCCAACTTCCAGTTTAGTCACATAAAGTGGGTAAAATCCAGATACATTATGAAGGTCAATGGCAAACGTCTGCTGACTTTAATCAGGATAAAGTTATCCTTATCTGTCCTACTTCAATCATTGACAAAGATGGTGCTGAATTACATTTTCTTTATCACCTCTGTTTATTCTCACAAAACACTCCTGCTAGTCTATACTGACATTTCATGTCCTTAATTCAATTTCTGCATTTGAAAACTTACTGAATTCTGCCCTCAGTGACAACCATGTGGGCTGTTTTTTACAGGTCTTGCTGAGGACATAATCTGATGTCACATGGCACAAAGAAGATGGACAAAAACTATAGGCATCCTTAAACCATTTCAGCCTCTGTGAGCAGAGTTTTTTCAAGCTTCTTTAACAAATTCTTGGATATGATTTGGAAAAAAAACAGCAGCAACTAAACACCCAAACCACATCCCAAAAAAAAAAAAAACCCGAACAAAAATAAACAACAAGCCAAAACAAACAGCATAAAAAACCCCAAACAAAACAAAACCAGTATGCACTTGAAGGCTGTGTTGCAACTCTAGGCTCAGACACTCAAAGTATCCATAATGTAGGTATTTAAACTCCACTTTCAGGCAGTGAAGTACTAAAGCTTCAATCCATTGCCTAATCATAGGGTGTGCTAACATTTAATATCCTATAAAGCACGTTGCATGGTCTCTACTATAGATAATATTTAGAAGAATTTAAGAAACAACATCTCAGGTAAACATCAGCAGAAAAAAAAAATTGTCACATAGTCTTCAATCAAAGGAAATGTCCCTCCAGTCCCCCCACTAAAAGATTAAAATTGTTATTATCGTGAATCACATTTGTAGTCTATTTTTATCCTACTTCACTTTTGCATTTAACATCAGGTCATAAAATCTATGATTTCTGGAACATAATGTTCTTTTTAATTCTCTCCTCCTCCAAGGAAAAATGCAACTGAAAAAATTTCCTTCAACATGGAAAGTAATTCTACTTTATTAGGCATGGGACAGGTGAAGAAAACTTATGAAGAACTGTTCTCATGAATACCTCCTCATCTCTCCCACCTGCAATGATAATTATTGTTTTAAAGAAACAAAATAGCATAAAGAATGGTATAAACCCAGGAATGACCAAGAGTCTTCTCATACTAATATACTATCAAGATACCCACTTAGACAACCTCTGTTGCACCTCACTTACCAGAAATGACAGGCATCTTAGTAACATACAATAATAGATGTATCTTACTTAAAATATTCAAATACATAAAAATTACCTTTTTTTTTTCCACCAAGAAAAACAGCTTTGAAAGAAAATAAAACTATGGGAGTATGTAAAAATGTCTTTTTTTAATAGCAGAATCAAGTACTACATGTCAAATGTGTTTAGAACACTACATGCTGATGATTATTTTATATATATATTATTGTAGTTTTAGACAAAAAGAATATGAACATTGAATCTGTTTAACTCCTGTGTTTTGAATCCCTACACAGGACCAGCCTTTCCAAAACATTTCAACACTTTCTTTACAAAGAAGAATAAATCATCACCATCAAATTGGCCAGGCATATGTATGACTGTTTTCTGTTTCTCATTTAAATGATATTCAAAAAACCAAAAACACATCGTACTATTTGAAAAATCAAATTGAAAGATAATACTGCCAGTAAGTCATGTAGGAGATAAAAAGCTGAAGGCAATGCACCAAATCAAAAAGATAATCATTCAGTACTTCAGGAAGTTTCTTACATTCTCCTCTTTCTCCTGCTGTGCACAAATGCAGAACAATATACACAAAGTGTCTGTTCTCTTCATGAACTTTCATACAGTCTATAAGGATGGATAGACACTAAATATGTGCATAGATATTCTGTATGCATATGTTAAACATATATGCCAAATATTTCTATGTCATGATATATTTAATAAAGTGGGCCGACAGCCTCTAAAAGAGGTTTGCAGAGAAGCTTGCTAAGCAAATGAAAAGGATTTCAGACATCTAGAGATGGTGAGCAATTGATCTGAGACTTAGAGGAGGGATAGAAGAAAGTGAAAATGTGTCAGGCACAAGCATAACACACAGGGATCATGCTCTGTTAGCACAGTGCAGATCCAGAGCTCACCTCAAGTGCCTGTACACAAACACATGTGGAGTTGAAAACAGTCACAGGGAGTCCATACAGGCTCCACAGGACAAATGAGGAGGAGAGGTTGCACTCTGTGGACATGGCTAGTTAGAATTCAAGGAGATTTGCACTGGAGCAGGTGATTAACTGACGGAGCTGATGGATCAAGATCAGGCTGGGTGCAGTGACGAGTGTCTGCTAAAGACCGATTGATCAAGAAGAGGAAATGAAGCCTCTTTTATAAAACTTTATGAAGCCTCACAATCACAAGGGTGGTTCTTAGAGGAGACAAAAACCTTCCAACATCTTCTGAAAGGGCAAAATGGTGGAGCACTAAAATTTGAAGAGACTTCTGGCCACCATCAAGAATTGGCTTTATTTAGAAAAAGTGTACTGGTGGCTAATAAACTGACCAGAATACACATAGTTGAAACTATTACTAAAAAAACAGAAAAAAAAAAATTACTAACCTAGACTTTAGAAAAGTAGATTTAAACTTGTTAGGGGTCTGCTTGGTGGGGTCTAATGGGATTGCTCTGGAGGGTAAAGATGCTCAGGAGAGCCAACTGATTATCAATGACAACTTCTTCAGAGCACAGGAAAAGTCCAGTGTGAGGTCCAGGAAGTCTAACAGGCACAGCATAACATCAGTATGGATAACAGGGAAATCCTGACTGTGCTCAGCTGAATTACAAAAGCCAATACTGCCTTAGAGTTCCTATTACTGAGGACTATGATGCATAAAAAGAAAGTTATGCTATCAGCAAAAGGATGACAAAGGGAAATGTGGGGCTGTCACTCAAACTGCAGGGAACAATGTGGCAAAGAACATGGAAAAACTGAGGTAATAGATGTCTTCTTTTCTTCAGTTTCTGGTGGTAATGACTGTGTCAAACCACTCAACTACTCTGAGCCTGCACCAGAGTCTGGGAGACTCAAGAATTATTCCCAGTAGAAGATGGAGGCACAAACCATTTAAGTGTATGGGACGTCAGCCACTGTTTATGGTCTAACAGATGTCTGGGTCATTAGGTTAGGTTTCTGATGACAGGAAAATTTGGCCACTTCTGAAAAAAAGGAGGATGATTATTGGTGGAACAGCAGGTCAGTCAGCCTAGGCTCACTACTCAAAAAAAACCCTCCTGGAAACTACACCCAGGCACATAGAGTAGGAGGAGATCCTACATGCATTTACCAAGGGCAAATCATGCTTGACCAACCTGACTGTCTTTTGTGATGAGATCATTGCCTTCGTGAAAACCTTGGTGAAAAAGGGTCTCCTTGATCTTAGTTATGTTTTTTTTAATTGGTGAAAATATGTTTTGAGTGGGTGGACTACCAGGTGCCTGGAAAAATTGCTTGGACTGTTGGACTGCCAGGTTCAGATGGTTCCAGTGACATCTTGTTTATAGGGATGGTTAATGGGGCTAATGATGCCTTTGCAGCTGATGCTTTCATTGATAAACTGGATCATGAGGCAGAGGGCATCCTCTGCAAGTTTGCAGATGACACCAAGCTGGTAGAAATTGCTCTGCACGCTGGAAGTCCCAGTCAGAGAAAGTGTGACAAGCTGGATAAATTGTCAACAGATACCTCAAGTGCACCAATGGAAAACCTAAGAATCCTTTCAGGATAGGGGCTGATCAAGTTGGAGAAAAATCTATTTGCAATAAATAGCTAACAGCCTCAACCTTGTGAAGGTATTACTGAGGCACAGAAAGTTTATGGAATTTTCAAAAAGAGGAAAACGTTCAGGAAACTTGTCAAATCCATATTGGACTCTCTTCCCTCAGAGTGGAAATCCTTGAGTGAAGGATATTTTCAGAGCATATATTGGGAAACCACAATAAAATTTGATTGCAAGGATGTTTTTTCTAATTGTGGTTTGACATTTAAATTAACACCAACTGTTTGATTACTCAACTCTCTTCCTCCTCCATGATGGCTAAATATTTAATGAGAATAATCTCCACTGTGATTGTGAACAGAGTAAAGAAGTTAATTCCTCCTCTATTTTTTCTCAGATCCCTGAGAAACCAGGTATTATCTGAGGAGTTACAGAATAACTAGCTTTCCTCCAAATCTCTTTATAAGTATTCACCAGAAAGCTAATATTTATTTAGATATACCTAGAGGAATTTTGCTACCCCAGGAGAAATCCTGCTAAACTTTACACAGGACATCTTTAGGGTCAGAAGCATCACAGAATAAGTGTGATTTTTGACTTAAACTAGGTCTTCAATCTTAGTTACAGATGCAATAGCTCAAAGCTTTAGTCTGCTTGACTCAGATGTGCTGATAACAGCTTGTTATCAGTAGCACTGGAAGGAACATGTGAGGCTCCTTTCAAAACCAGATATGTGAAAATCCACAAAGGCGACTATTACAATATTTCTGCTAAGAAAATATGCCTCAAAATATCTCAAGAAATCCATCAGCAAACACAGTTATTATTAACCTACAACTTCTTTTTAGTTCTATATTTAATTACAGTATGTTTTGTCATGAAGAGGAGCTAGAGATAGAAGAGTGCTATTAAAACTATATAACCCTCCCTGTGTAGAAACTAGAGTAGATCCCCAAAAGAGAGGGAAAAGAAAAAAAACAAAGGAAACCCCACATGTTTTAAAATACTAGGTATTACTTAATATAACATTCATGACTGGCTCTCTTTTCCCTTATATAGGAGAAAGAGAGAGAGAGAAAGGGAGATATAGGATAATACTTGGAAATATCTTATTATTTTATTCACTAAGAATTGAAACATTATATGACTAAACAAAAGAAAAAAACAACAAAACATGAATTTGTTATATATTGCTGATAGACAGCAGCACCCTGCTTCCAATGGCAGATTCTTAGCAAATGTCTTCACCCAGAGACAAAAAAGATGCATTCCTTATATAAGCTTATGATTTTCACTAGATGCCAAAACAAGAGTGAGAGAGAACATCTAGATTTACATTCCCTTATGAGCCATTAGACCTGTCATAACAACAGTGAAACAGAAACTGGAATACTTTTCTTTAACATCTCAAGAGAAAAGAGCAGGCAAAGCAAATATGAGTCTGGAAGTACAGTTCTTCATGATGACTGAAAGATGTGGTCTAACCATTTCTGTTAATACAGTGCATATGCTCTAAATGTTGTACAGGTATCTCTTAACTTACTAAAATGTATGTGAACTAGTTGATCAAAGTATTGGAGTATTGTTTAACAAAACAAGACCGGATCTATCTTCACCCCAGTAGGACACTTGCTTTTCCATATGCTGCCTCATGTGCTTCTGCTGTGCATCTGTCTCATATAAAACATTAGATTGTTAGATTCACTATCAATTACAGACTGCAACAAGTTTGATTTCAATTACAACAGGAGAGGAAAACAGCTTGGATCCCTTAGGGAGGTGCAGACACCAATGGAGTGAATCAAAATTGAGAATTGTACATTGCATGTTACCAATTAGGGAGAGAAGTGAAGTCAAGATATATATGTAGATATTTATTTTTATATAAACCTGATAAATTCAGTTTCACTTCACGTTTGAGACAGAAGAGCAGCACCTCATTGACCAACACCTATTTAGATGCATTTGAAAGAGCTGTTTCCCAAGCAATTTTAATGACAGTTCTAAACTGCAGAGAAGCTTACTTTGAAAACAAAGACATAATAAAATCTAATTACAAAGAATATCATTGCTTTTCCAACATTCCTGAATTACATCCAATGTAAGGTACTTCCTTTTACCAGTTAATAGGCATAAAAAGTTATGATCAGAACAAAATAAAAACTGAAAACTTCTACCAAGATTAATATCTGTATACACAGATTCCAAAAATTAAAATGTACAGAACATTAAATTTCTCAGAATCCTGACTGAAATAGTTATTGTCATCTACTTGAACAGCATTGAAAGAGGTTTTTTGGTTTGTTTTTTTTTGTTTTTCTGTTTGTTTTGGTTTGGTTTGGTTTGGTTTTTTTTTCCAGGGGAAAAAGGTATTCCTCCACAATCTATTGTTTGGAGATCAAGTAATTTATATAGTACATATTCAAGTGAGATGTTTGAATAGTCTTCGATTCTTTCCTTTAACCTTAGCTTATTTCCTAGAGTCTGCATCTCTTTCCACTCTCAGAGAAAGATTATGTTAATTTACATCAAGCCCAGTCACAAGATTCATGCTCATATTATATCTTCCACAAACCTTCCTTCTGTTTCTGCTTTTGATTTTATTTCTTCTTTCCTATACAAGCATACTTCCAGATTTGTGTATTAATGTGTTTGGGGTGGGAAGCAGTATTTCCACCCCCAAGGAACAGATGTTAATGTTGTCAATGCCAAAGTACCATTATATTCCTAGAAGGGATTGTTTTGATCACATGACACAAGATAAGAAAAAGCACAGATTAGATAAATGGAACCACGACTACCACTGCCCATCTGCAAATAACAAGATTAACCTAGTATGAGACGCAAGACAAAGCTGCTCTAGCTGAACTCTGTTACACAATTGTTGCTGACTTCACACTTTATAACAGTTTTGGGTTGAGAGAACAGAGTGATAATAGCCTCCATGACAACTGCTAGCTGGCCTTACATATGGATGATATCAAGGACCTTCATCTGAAGCCATGTGATAATGAGGCCACAGGTTCATTGGCTTGGTTTACAGTGGCTTACACCAACAGTGTGATTTATAAATACACAGACAGTTAAGACAATAACTCCTCATGAGTGAACACATCCATGGGCATGCAGCACCCCGCAAAAGACTAAGCCTGAACCACACACACAAAAGTCCAGTTGGCAGCTAGGGCCCAGCCAGGATGTGCAGTTGGAGTGTGTGTCCTGTACCACTGCATGCTGGTTTGAATTGGGCTGAAGGAAATGCAGCTTTAACTGGTGTGTGTCTGGTGCACATGCGTGTGTGAATGTGTGTCTGCTGTAGAATAGGTGATTAAAAGACAAAGTGCTATCCACGTGCTCTCATCTCTCCCACATCCTAAATACATTTTAGATTATTCATCACTGAGTGTTGTGTTTCCATTCCTGCATCCATCCCACCCCAGCCCTGTTCCCCCACAAAATCGTGCTGTCTGCACTGCTGCTTATCACCTACATGAGACCCTTACCTAAGAGTTTCAGCATCTAGTATTTAGGACCATCTACCACAAATATTAAAGGCTGAAATGACTGAAGTTGAACTTCAAGAAATAGAAAATCCATTAGGTCTGAAACTTGTTTTAAGACTTTTTTTTTTTATTCTATTAGATACGATGTTAATGGAGATTTGCTTTGCCAAGAATCCTTTTGAAAGAGGCTATATAATTGCTATTTAAATTGCTATTTAGTGCAAAGTACTCACAGGTAATTCAGCTGCTTTTAAAAAAGCAAGAATACAAGACAACTTTATTCATACTCAATAATGCATTGCAAAATGTGCAGTCCTCATTCACTCTAGAGATCATCAACATTACTTAGGTATTTCTCAGACTGTGAACATCTATCAATATTAAAATTATAAAAAATATTAGAACATCTAAAGTGCTTTACATAAGTAACAGCTTGGAGGATTTTTTCAAAGCCTAACATTCACAGGCACAGAAAAGAAGCCTTAATTAAACCGATTAGACAGGCTATTGTTGTTAACTAACAAAAAGCAACAGCAACAAAAAAAAGCCAAAGGTTTTTCATGTCCAATGTCAGCTGGTAAAGAGAATAACTTTTTTCCATTTTTAAAACCTAGAACAAGAATGGGAAATAGTTCACTATTTTTCAAAAATCTCTTGAAGTATTGAACCTAGCAGAAAAAAAATTGTCTGACAAAGACAATTCTTAGGGAAAGGCTGAGAGAGTTGCATAAAATATTCCAGAAATTAGCTTAAAAGCTTAGAACTTTCTTCTTGTTTAGTTACTTTAGTACATACTCTCTGGCAATTAACATCTATCTTCCTGAAATACATTTCTCTAACATCTGTAGCTCTTAAGACACCAGCTTTTACAATATGATGTATAGAATAATATACTTTCCCTCAAAAATGGATTTGATCATGAAGCATTACATATATATTGCCCTTAGATTTAAACAAGTCAGTACACTACAACTCTTTCTTTTAAAATTAATATACAATGAAATAAAATATTAGGCTTGACAGCTTCTGCTAAAACACTACACTCAGGACCAATACAAAAGGAGCTAAGTACGTATGTTCATGTTTAGTCTCACGTGGTGTTTCATTGCCTGAGTCCGCCTCAGTGAGGCCCAACCATTATCTATTGCCATAAAAATGATTTATAAATAGCTATAGGCCCATGGATTTCTAGTGTTGGACGCCAAATAGAATGGAATAAAATATTTCAATTGGAAAGGACCTACAGTGATCATCTAGTTCAACTGTGATTCCCACTTAATTACTGTGTTCAAGTTACTTGGCTTCAACTGTGTCTAATGCCTTATTTTTTACTGAAAATTTCCTTCAAAATTCTTGTGGTAATCAATTAATTTATAATCACTGCATTCTCTATAATTAGAAAGGAGACAGATATCTAGGGAGTTTTAATCTAGATCAATTTTATACTACACTAACAGAGATTCAACAAAATTGATTTAGAATATTTTACACTAAAAAAGTTAAAGCAATACCCTTATCTCTGAAATGCCTACAATGAAGCTAATGTATCCTACTATTAAAGATAAAAATTCAAACCAGTAGGTAGTTAGAAAGTATACTTTTAAATTTATATCTGATACAGGAAACTCCAGTTTCCAGGAAATTTTCTTCTGATGTAGCTTAAAGTTGGCAAAAAGTGTATAGTTTTCGGGAACGAGGCCTATATTACAAAGGAAATAACATTTTACTGTAAATTTATAGTTTAAATAGTTGAACAAATTTAATTAAATATTTAATAAGATGCAACTAAATTTAAATAGCATTTATTGCTTTCAACCTTTAAAACACTAGAAAGTTCTGAGCTTCTACACGGAGTTTTCTTGTATTAGTTTTGAAGAGACTCTCCTAAAAAATACATATACTGGACAAATTCTGCGGTCCTTTATTTCACACAAAAATCCAGCATGGAAACTGACAGATTAGACTGCATTTTGGATTTAAAAAAAAGTACATATCTGAACAGACCATGGCTCTTTTTTAATGCAGGGCTTTAGAAATCAAAGCATTGAACTCTGGTTCTTCTCTGATTTCTGACTCTGATAGTGGAGGACAGACAGCATCTGCCAGACTCAATTTCTGAGAAGTCCACATGGTGCTCAAAAGAAGATTGTTATTTTCCCTGGCTTACTGGGTTGGAATTAAGAAGGAAGTGTTAAACAAGACTTTCTAGAGGATGCCTGGAGAAGGGTACTGTTCAGTAGGTCCAGCTGTGAGCCATTAATTGCTCTGAGAGGCAGTAACTGACCACTCACTTATGTGAGTAAAGATAAGAGAAATGGCCTTATTATAAACTTCAGCTGAAAAATTCTCTCTCCCCCCTGTCAGATACTTCCACACAGTTCTGGTTGACTACAGGCTTACTTCAACTTTGCACCAGTGTGACAGTATTGAAAAGAATGGAAAGACACTTGCACACATTTGCAGTACTGCACTTCTTATGAGCCCTGCAGGAGTTCAGTCCATTGAATTCAGTGACAGCAGGGCCCAAAAATACCTATCTTAAAAATAAATGCTTATTTTATTTATTGCAGTGGATCTGATATCTTACCACCCACGGTTTGTCAGGTACCCAAATCTCCCACAAGTACTTCGGCATATCTCCAAAATTCAGTGCCTAAAAAGCAATAATATTTAAATAAAAAAGATGTGTCATTCTTACTACAGATCTTCAGATCACCCACCTCCCCAGACGGCCCAATATTGGTACTGTAGAAAGCAAAATGTGAGTAGATTTCTACTGAAGACAGATAAATAACTTTTTATGAGGGTTCACAAACTTCAGAGGCCAAAGCCTAGTATTACCAAACATATGGGTGGTAATATTTAAAATGCTACATCAAACATCAGTGTGGTTTCTGAAAGCTGATTGTTGAACATTTTGTTGTAGTCAGGCAACAGATTTGCAGATGGGTTTTTATTGTTCTGTTTAGTGAACTACCAAGTTGTTTCATAATAAGAAACTTTTCTCCTTTTTTAGTTTAATGCACTATTAAGCTTTTTATTAAGATATTATTAATCAGCCTTGAGACTCAAAAAAGCAAAACCAGCAGATCTTTGAAACTGCAGTTAAAGCTGTGTTTAATGTGGGAGCATTAATGGATGTTCATGCTCTGTTACTAACTGCTGAATATAAATAGCACTATGTACTACTTCAGGTTCCCTCCTGAGTATAATACTCACACACCCCAAAATATCACATCTCAGAGGACCAGAGTCATAAAGACTGTGTGTATATGACTGTAAGAGAACACTGGAGGGAAAGTTCAGTAGGTTACTAAGTTTGCGGAACCTTCAAATCTGCCTGTACCAAGAGGAACTGATGTTCTCATCAGGAAGGACAGTCAGAAAGTCAGCAATCAACACAGCACCAGGCCTTTTCACTGTTCTATTTTATTTGAGAAAAGAAAGCTTCCCACAGAGAGAACATTACATTAAGAGTAATGCTTTCAGAAAGTCGGACAATTTCAAATCCGTTCTCTGTAGAGTAATATGCCCAAATTGCAAACAAGCACTCTGTGCCCCATATTCAGAAAGAACATTAGTATTCTGTACAGAATGGCTTATCCACTCCTTTACCACTCTATAGTGAGAAAAATCCTCAGAACACTTTATATCAAATAGTACATTTACTTGCAATGGAAAACACATGTCTCTCCCAAAGTACTCCCAATAGGTACCTTGGATATTTCACAAAAGTTCTGTGTTCTTGGAGAATTGTATCACAGTTCAGCTTTCTCAAGAAATCCCCTTGAAAGGAGAAAGTTATCTTAAGTATTTTATCTAGTAAAAGTATTTTCCTTTCATATCTGAAGTCACATTTCCAACGAAGTTCAAGAAGTCCCTTCTTGTCATCTAAAATTTTAACTGGGAAAAAAACAACAAAACAACTCAACCCACAAAACCCAAACTTAAAATACTTTCCACAACCAGAAATTTTATTTGGTCTTACACAAGCAGAAATGTTACTTGGTCTTACACTCTGCATGAAAAGGCACTTATGTAATCCATCAAAATTAATAGGGAGAGTTTAACAATAAGATAAAGCCACTGGGAATGCCTCATTCTAAAATCTGCCTGTATTTTCTGTGATGTTTTATATATGATTGTTTTCCTCATTTACATGAGTACAAATGAAGAGCAATTCACCCAAAGGCAATGGAATTAAACTGGTTAAAAGGCAAAGAAGGAGTCCCTGTGGGTCAAGCTCTCTCTGGGAATGTATATTGACCAGTTGTATCCACTTTGATAAAGTGATGAGTTTTTGAAAGCATACTGCATATTACCTAATACCCCCCTACTTGTTAGAAAGTCACCATTATAAAAATATCACCTTTCCAGAAATAATTAATTTCCTGAAAATAATTGAAAAGGAATTACAAGACAAATTTCTATCACAAATAATGAATATTTCTCCTATTCCCTTAGCTAGTTGAAAGCTTAGGGAGACCATCAAAATAAAACAGGAATGAGCAGGAATAAAATATCATTCACATAACAATTTGCAGATTGAAAAGACAAATTCATGGCATCATAAAATACAATGCTTTTTTTCTACAAAAGAGCAGACTACAGCTACATCAGAAGTGAAATTTGTCTCTCTCACTTTCCCATGCTTTTGGGAATGGTTAAGATCATTACATATTGCAGGGACAGAAAAGAGAACCAGAGAAGCAACAGATTCACAATATCTCCATCCTTTTTTTACAGCTTCCCCGTGTGCACCAGCATCTCATAGAAAGCTGTACTGAAAGCAATTCCTGCTCTCAGTCTTCCAGTGGCAATTCGAAACACAATTAAATTTGGACCATGCTCTTCACACAAATAAATTACAGCTTGAGGCTGAAGGAAAAAGAGATTTTGATACAGAGGAGAGGAAAAAAAGTAGTTGTAAAAAAAGAGTAAAATAAATCTCATTTTTAAGTATTACAAAGAATAAAGTTCTAACAGGAGATGAGTCCCTTGTCCCTGAGGTCAGGTTAGAAAGTACTCACATCAGCTGATGACCTAAATTCATGATTCCTTGGAATGGCTCATGACTGCCATACATTTAACATACAGGGTTGGATTCACAAGGTCTTAAGAATATAGGGCTTCCCTAAAAGGTGTTCAAATGTCAACATAATTTAAGGTATTATAAAACATGCAAGATCTGTTTCTGTTAAACTTAGTAGTTTTATCTTTTTCTTTCTAACAGTTTCTCTATTGCATGAGCTGACATCAGCAAAATCTTTCAACCAAAATGCACACTTGCTTTTTATTTCATCTGTCATCCCACCTTTACGAACAAAAATTTTATGGGAATACCTTGAGCTAAACAGTTTGGATGGAAGAGGGAAATGACAAAGTCAGCATCAAAGATGAGATTGCGAACCAACAGCAAGGAAGATAACAGAAAAAAACTTGCCAATTGCTTTTTCCCTATAAAATGAACATATAGAAGCAGAGACCTCTAACAGTAATGAAAACAACCTACTGTGTCATCATTTTATGCAAGAAAGGGAGAGAGAAGATTAGGCTAAAACTCCTACAATAATATGGATTTTTTTTCAGCTGACAAAAGCAGTACTATATAAAATCTTTTCTGTGCTTTATTTCTAATTACCTTCTATCCTTTAATGAACAAGAAAGCACTTGATCTTGAAAGTCCTTGTGCAGTCAAAACTCCCACTAAAATTAATGGGACATTTTTTTTCCAGCCTAAGAGCTCTGATATCAGTCCTCATACTTAGCTCTTTCTAAGCTACTTCCATTAATCAAATTTCTTAGACTTTTTCCTCTCCTTTTCCACTAGGATCATATACTAAAACATACAGACACTAGAAATCATAACCTTGCCTCAGGAAGAAAGCCTGCTGCACTTTGTTATCCTCAAAAATTAGCTCAATTTCACAAGTAAAACCCCAATTCTGAAGAGCCTTGATTACCTGGACACCTAATACTTAATTTTGGCCTCTTTCAACAGTTCTGACAGATGTTGTGGCAGTGCCTGTGGAAGTTAAGCTCTCTAAATTACACAATTGCCTGTGGAAGTCAAGCTGTCAGAATTACACAACTGAAATGCACATACACAAACTTTCAAATCAGACAAACCTCACTGAAACTAAGAGAAAAAAACCATAAGTGACTCTGAATAGTCCTCTGTCTCACCCCCAGCAAAACAGGAGTTTAGAGACTACGGTTCAATGCCTGTTTCTCCTATTGAGGCTCACATATATATCATATGCCTAAGAGGAATGAAATTAAATCATTACTTGTATGCCTCAATAAACCACTTCATTCTGCAGACTTCATTTTTCAACAAAATCTACCCCAAAATTCTGTATTCAAAGGAATTTGCTCTTATTATGGCTTTAATACAGTAGCATTGATATCTCACCCCTCAGTTTTCTCCCACGGAAATAGAATAGGAGGGTCCTGCATAAAAATAAAAATAAGATACACTGTAACCTGTCAAATGATGTGGTACTAACACTGTCCTAAGAAAAATCATGACACTCATTTATGGCTGATCATTAATAGGTCTTAGCAAGGATAACCTCCTGTGTTGTTTCTTTTTCTCTTCAAAGGCACAGTAATGTGTATATAGATGGGAAAACTGTCAAGACGTCATGGCATTTAATTGTTCATTTAGAGAGCCTGAGAGTGACTGTACTGCACCAGCATACAGTCTAGGATTGATAGAGTTCTGTATGGATTCTTTCATAGAATTACATCTTCTTGTGAGGATGTTGTAATATCTGTGAAGATTCAGTAGCATTGCCTTAATTTATGATAAATTTAAGCATAATGAACTTCTGATCTTTTAATAATATTGAAGAAATAAAAGATCCAGGAGATGACAGAAAGAGAGAGAAATAAGGATGATGAGATGGTTTGCACTTTGACTCATTAATACATGCACATAAAGTACCTCCACAGTAAACACTTCATTGAAGAAGCAGCACCAGATTAACTCACTGGATTCTCTTCTTTGCCAGCTAGTCAGGTTTAAGTTTACTTCAGTATTCTTTTGTCTACAGCTCATATTTATGTTTAAATGCTGTAATTTACAGTACTTCAAAATACATAGAAAAATATCAAATAAATAATCCTACTGGTGATGCTTTCTCATCATGGAAGAGGAAAACAAAACAGAAAGAAAAAGCATCAACTACATAATTTACAAAGGTAAGAAATTTTGCATATTTTCAAAAATGAAACCAACAAAAAAAAACCTACACAGGAACAGATACTTCCTAAAGGATGAAGTAAAACATTAAAAATTGTAATTTTTTTTTAGAGAATGAAGGATAATTAAAGTAAGAATATGCCAGTGTTAGAACTAAAAGGTTCACAAGATGTGCAATTATTTTCCTGTGTGAGCAATTAAGTATGTTTTTAGAAAGACAAATGAATATTTTGTCAGATAAAGAATTGAAGTACATTTTTCACTGCCTTTTTCTTTTTTTTCTTTTAAACACAGTCTAGAAACTAGCTATACTGGTGTTAGCAATGAATACAGAAATGAATACAGAATGCAGAAACTCTAGCAACACAAATGTTTTGGAGATGACAGAGAAATTCTACCTCATCAGAAGAAAGCAAAAAGAGGCTTCATAATTCAGTTTTGATTCCCAAAGCATGTGCATTCCCCCACACATTACTGTATTTGCAATATTTTACATTATCAAAAAATTTATTGATAATTATCACATCTCTTAGTCATCATTGCCTCACAGAGCTATACCCTCTGTCTTTATCCCAGGTTCCTTTGTTAAATTAATTCTCCAATAGTTGGCTAGTAATCGTTAAAATGAGATGTAAGGAGGAACTAACACTGCAAAGACAGTGCAAACGTAAGATCAAGTTCACCTTTCATATTTTACGGTCATTTCTCTCTTCTACTTATTATCTATGTAACGTCTAATTAATGCTGATCTCCTGATGTGAGACCACTTGACAGATGTAAAACTTTATCACATGTAAGGTACTGAATATATAATTCCTTCAGAAGTCTTCTCTTGTTTTGAACATAGACATCTAGATGCAATCCACACATAAGGGCAACATAATCCAATTATTAACTAAATACCTCTCGGTATTTCTAGTGCAGTGCAAATCTTTATGGCTGAAATGGATCTGGACTGACTATTAATGATGAGAGTTTATAACTGGTTACAACCATTAAAGATTATATTATCATCCTACAAATATAAAATTATTGTTGTTGTTTGCTTCTCCAGTGTTGCCTAAATTATCATCTGTGAAGTCTTCCATCCTTATCTCAAGGGCAAAGGAAAGGTAGGGTAAATAAGACAAAGAATAATGTGTGGTTCCTGAGAAACAGATGACCAGTATTTAGGCTTACATGGATTACCCCTACATGAAATAAATTGGTGGTTTAAATTTACCTCAATGTAACTGTGAATTATCAATGAGGAAACACAAGTAAACTACTTACTGATAACTCTAAGGTCAAAAAGATCTAAGATCCAAACTACTACCTGACCAAAAATGATTGTCTTAGTGCACTGTTGTTCATTGCACTGCATCTGTTCTGTGGATACATTTTGGAAAAAGTGGATGATAAGGGCCTGTGTATCACCCCTCATGGCTGTGAAACTTTCTTCAGGTGAAACTGCAGAAAGGCCTGTTGTATGAACACACCCCCAGAAAAATTCAGGGCACAGATTGTTCAGGAGCTGCAGCATTAAGTTAGCAAACAGTATGTGATGGGAAAAAAAAAGAGAAAAAAAGAGCACACTTTTTTACTCTCCAGAGACTTCTGAATGCTAAGTGACAGTATGCTAAAAACAAAAACAGAAAAACAAACAAGCCAACCACAAAAAAAAAAAGAAAGAAGTAATATAGAATCTTTCTTTAAAAGCAGAAATCCCCCTTCCTCATTTTCTCTCAGAGGCAGTGTATTATGAGGCAGAGGACAATCCTTTACATCTCAGAAGAGGACTCTAGTATGGACTCTTAGTCAAGAAAAGCTACCTTTTACTAAAATCCCAAAAGCAGATGTGATTCAGCTTTGAAATTGGCACTATATTTCAATACACTCATTTTTTTTCTCACAGTTTAATGCTTTGACTCCAATCCTATGAAGTCTATAAGCTCAAATCATCCTGGCAATAAACACCTACATTGAGAGTTCCTGGTAAAGGTTTGCGCAGGTAACACATCAATTCTCTTTCATGAAGAAGGAAGCAGCAGCCCTCTCATTGAGGAAGAGGAATACAGGTAGTTACTGCTGCCATTCAAAAGAAGTGTAAACTTCTGACAATAGTCAGAAGGAAATCAGGAGATTAACATGATCAGTTTATTTTTCCCACTAAAAAGAATAGTGATAAAGTAGTCCTAATGAAGACCACCAGGCTATCAAAGAAACAAAGCAATGCTTGAAAGAAACTTCAGAAGCTACCCTGATTACAATGCCTAGGATACGACTGACTGAGCCCACAGTAAGTAGCTTTCCCTCTCACAAACTGAAAATATATGGTTTGTCAAGATTTACATAAAGAACCTACATTGTTACAGACATTCCTATTCATTTCTCCATATATCTTTTTTTTTCTATAAAGTCTAATCTTAATTTTCTCTTCTATCTGAATACTACAGACTTTATCCCAGTTCTTACATTGATGTTAGTACTGGAGGGAGAGGAAGGTATTGTGTTGAGTTTTAACCCATTACATATATAATAATACAATTAACAGATTTGTTTGACTAATGAATTAAAGGCTGATTCATACCCTAAACTGTCTTATCTGTCATCTATTACCTCCGTATAGAGAAAAAAATAAATGATCCCTTCCCTTTGTGCTTCTCCATAAATATGACTTATCATTTAAAAAAAAACATATAATCTTCAAGCTCTTTAATTTTTTTCTAATTCTACAAAAGTCAGATCTAAACTGAAAACAGAAGTCAATAAAATAATGCTGTCTTTGCAGCAATTTGCATAGCAGAAATGTTTCACTCAGATTAAAGAAGATGAAAAACATTTTTCAACAAGATAATGCCAAACTGAACTCAAAGGTCTAAAATCTTGGCTTGTTATACCATCCCACACTAATCCTTTCATTGCCAGCAGTTGATTTATATCAGTGAGTATTACAATACAATGTAATTAGTAATGGTAATATTACCACAAATAGTATAAACAGCTCTGCTCTACTGCTTTTAAATTATTTTTGTAAGCATGTTAATAACATACCATCAAGCATCAATACGAATCCCTGACAGCTTCTTGAAAAAAGATTATGCATGTCTAAGCAATTTTCTCATACACAGGTTTTCTTTAGAAAACATGTTGTCACTATTCCATTAGCTCAAAAGGGAGGAGATGCATAAAAGAATCTCTGCTAAAGAAGTCTGACTGCTAGCCAGGAAAGCATATGCTCCATAGTCTGTATTTACTACCGGCTGGGTTAGGGTTGTAGGTAGCACAGCACCAAATGAATTTCATCTTTAAAAGATGTCTAGCAGTGCAGTGAATGAACCCTTTGAATGGCACAAACCCTCATTTTAAAAGTATTTCAACAGGGAATATTGGAAAGAAAACAGAGTAGATTAACAGACATGTAGAGCAGACATCCTAAGTCTGAGCCAGAGTCTCTGAAGTCCACCAGAATTTGGATGGTGTCCTAAACTAGACACCTTCCTGGAACAATTAAAAAAAAAAATCTTACACATCAGCTAAAAACACAAAAACAAAAAACAAACAAAAACAAACAAACAACAATAAAAAAACAAAACAACAGACCCACACTACCAAACATAAACCCAAAATGAAATTTATATGTTTTTGCCAAATACCCTACCATAATTTAAGGGTACCTAAGTTCCCACAGTAAAATGCTACATAACTGGCAAAGGTAAAAGCAGTCTGTAACTCAGAATTCCAACCTCTATTATACTGATTTACCCTCTGGAAGTGCCACTACTTTTGCTATAGATGGAGCCCAGCATAGGCATCTATCATTTTGCTGTCAAAAAGTTCAGCAAGGATCTTATCATCATTGTTCAAAGATATTTTCCATATTGTCAGATAGTTGGCTGATTTGATTCCTTTTCCATTTTGTATGGAACTATTTGCTTAATAAGATATTCAGAATGCCAACAGGTATCCTTATCACTACAATAAGATACATATAAACCTAGAGAAAAGTCAGTTTTGTCAGGTTAAATTATACAGAGATGGAAAATAGATTTTTCTCCAATCTCTCTCTTTTTTTTTTTTTCTCCACCCCAAATGGTCTTTTAACTTATTAATGGAAGTATTTTAACTCAGCGTTCTTCAGAAGTTTCTACGTCTGTAGTCAATATCTTTCATGGAATATTTCAGTCTAAATTTTTAAAGTTTGTTTACTGCAAGCAAAGATACAATGGAAATGTGGATTTGATTTTAGTTTGTCAGTTGTTTTTTTTTTTTTTCAGGGGAATGTTGGGTAGTTGCTATTGTGGTTTCTGGGATTTTCAGTGAAAGCATACATAATCATAACTATGGGTATTGATGGAAATTTGGAAATTTATTTTCATAGGTATACTCGCAGTTTATCTGAAGGACAGTTATGTTACATGATTGTATTAAATATCTTCTATGATGTTTCCACTTATCCATACCTTCACAATCATTTTACTGAAACCATAATCTTGAGGAACAAAATCCACCTCTTCTGAGTTTTAAATTTTGTCTTGCTTAGGAAACCAAGAAAATGGAAAAGATTCTTAAGACAGCCTAAACAGAATCCTTCCTTTGACCTCAAATAAAGAGAACTTACCATTACATTGTTGGATCAGTCACGTATTTCACTTCTAGGGCTGAAATTTTACACCTGCTTCTCCTGTTTTGATTTCACTTAACACTTTTCTATTTGAAGTGGGTGACGTTCAACAATTAGCAATATTATGCTAAAATAAGCAACAATTTTTATTCTTTAATTAAGGGTCATCATAAAGTCATTCCTCCTGCTGTGAAATACTACTTAGAGAAATGGAAAAAGTTTTTCAAGATCTGCACCATCTAAGGATTGCTTAGCATGTGAAGATTAGAGATCTATTACATCATTCATTTCTGTGACAACTGATGAAAATACAGAGAAACAATGTGTAAATCTTCCTTTCCCCAGCTTTGCCTAGAACACTGGTACAGAACCAGGACTGATCAGGAAGATACAGTTCAGTAACTCAGTTTCAGTTTAAGCAGCCAAGATGAGCCTCTTCATTACTCCCAAGCTATTGACAAAAAATAATCCACTTGATTAGTCTATTATATTAACTTCACAAACCACCAATTGTGCAAGTTTTATATTGCATTGACATTCAGTGTCCTATTGCAAATCTAATATTCCCCAATGTTATACAGAATCCTCTCATAACCAGCTGATAACATAGCAATATATTCAAAGATTTTAACTCTGAAATCCAGCTTTTCAATTATTTTCATAAAATTCAATAGTATCCTAAAAAGATATCATCATATCAATGATTTTAGAATCCATCTTACTATAATAATTACTTCTGTCCAATTTTGCAAAAGTAGACAGCAGTTATTATTATGATACAATTCCAATATTTTATTACACAGAATATTTTAAATGCTGACTTTAGGAAGCTAAAATAATTTTAAAGGTCCTCAACCCTAAGTGCAAATGGGCAGTTTAGTGCCAAGAGAAGATAATTTTATGAAGCCTAAAAGAAACTGTGAAAACCATGTAAGAAGTTAAATACAGGGAAGGGAAATGTATAAATTACGTTTTTTCATGGAAAAAATGTTGTCTGATATGTTTTATTAAAAAGTATTTACTGCAGGAGTAAAAAACCAAAGTTTTTCAATTTGTTATATGGATCCATCAACTAATTGTGTTTACTTGCCAAAAAAATTCTAATCACCAAGTGTAACAAAAATCCTTTTTTTTCTCTACACAGCTTATATTTAAATGGGTCATCACAGTAGTTTATCCTATGCTCCCTCTCTTTTATATAAATATCTTACTTATTTGTTTGTATCTTGATAAGCAGGAGGAAAAAACTAAATTCCTGGCCTAGGTTTGATTGAGGATTGGAGAAAAGCCTGAATAGCTGAAAACAAACTACTTGAAAATTTGAACAAAAGTTCAACATTTAATTGCTTGAGACGTTAAATTCCTCTCTGATGATGGGGTACTAAAGAGGAAGACCCTTTCACTTCATAAATTTTCTAGTGTGGTTTTCAAGCCAGCACAGCAACTGTGTAATTTTCTGTGTGCATACTCTATACAGGACTGGTCATTCTTCTAGAGAGAAAAAAAAATTAAAAAAAGAGAATAGGCAGTTCTTTATTTCAGAAAACAGGCTCCAAACCAAGATGAAAAACAAACAATTCATGCTGGTTCTAGAAAAAGCAAGAGATAAGTAAGCATCCCTCAAGCTTTCTCCCAGCTTCTGATGATTTGAAAATCAGCCTGACAGCTATTTAGAAATCCACAACTGTTATCATTATTTCATATTTATGCAGGGTAATGCTTTAAACAACAGATAAAAGTGATTATATGAGTCAAAAGAAATTAGCTAAAGCTGAACTCTCCTTTAGAGGCAACTGTGAGGCTTTAGAAAGTGTTTTTAATTTGTTGTTTTCTAATTCTTTCTTTAATAAAGAGTAGTACCTAGTGACTCCACACATATATTGAACTCTTCAGTATTATTACTCTTTTACTAGCCAATAACAGAAAAAAACAAACCAAATAAAAGCAAAAAAAAAAAAAAAACCAAAAAACCCAAACAAACATAACAAGCCATGAGTTCAAGAAGTCCTGTTGATACAAAAAGCAGTAACGTATTTATTTAGTATTCTGTCCATAGAGTGATATTCTCACTGTTACTGAGTTCAACAGAAGATGCTACAGAATGTCTTTAGCTGAAAACACTACATTTCCCACTGTGTCTCCCATGACAACCAGGCTTCTCTGAAAACAAACTGTACCACCCGAAGGCATCAAGACTAGTAAAAAGAATTTGCATTCTTCCTTCTGTTGGCTTCACCAGAAAAAATTTGAGCTTCGGCACACTGAGAACTAAAGCAAAGTCTTAGTTTTCCTTTGCAAAATCCTACATACAAATTAATGAAGAATTGCATAAGCATACAAACATATACATATAAAGAAAACCAAACCTGACTATCTAATTCACTTGTTCTGATAGAAATCTTGAGATATCAATAAAACTGAAAATGCAAGTAAGAGAGCAGAATACAAGGACTTATACCAACAGAATTAAGCAGCTGCAATTTGCTAAACTCCAGAGTTTGGTAAACATTCACAAATTCCAATCAAACCTTTTTATGGCAATTTTTTTATTTCTGTAAACTTTCATCGATGTTTACACAGTGTCATACTTTGCAGCCTCACTTCCTTCTCTTTTGCTGGGCGCATCCTATGCCAGTACTTAAATCATGTAGCTCACCACTTATGTCAGTTCTTTGAACTGACTAAAAACTAGACCTGCCTCCCCAGATTATTACTTTTCCCAGAAGAACAGAACAATCACTAGCGCTGGCACAGGAGAGGTAGCAAGAACAGACAGCTGGAGGCAGGGAAGAGAGCACGACTTGCCTTTTTGGCAGTAGTGTGGTCAAAACTGGTGCTGATAGACCAAAGACAAAGCTAGAATTTTATATGACAGGAGCTGTATCTCATTCCATATTCTTCTCCTGAACTGGAAAAGCATGAGATGAACATGAATTCCCATTAGAACTAGCTTTATTATACAGTCAGCTAACACCAGTATTTTTTTCACTATCTGGAACAATGATCTGATGATTTATGGTATTGGAAGCTAGGCTATGATTTCACAAGGGGCACACTGAGAAGGATCTTGACTTTTTAAAACTTAGGAAAACAAGTTCTTTAAAAGACCAAGTAGCCACAGAACCAGAGGATTTGGTCAGAAGCATCTGCCAAAGTAGTCACTTTATTGTTTCCTTGGGAGTCATTAAAGAAAAGGTTCATCAGACATCTACCACAAAAGAGCTTATAAAAGGTACCTATACTGCATTTAAAGCAGGAAAGAAATCCAAAACTAAGTGCTTATAATAAACTGCAACTGCTTGCTCTTTGGATCTAGCAGATGACTTCTAATTTCACATTAATAAGAAAGAAATTACAAAAACTACAGTGAAAATATGTCTCTGTGAATAAATAAATTTAATTTAATTAGTGCTACTACTGATTTAAAAAAAAAAACAAAAACAAAAAAAAAACATAGTAAAGAGCCTTCAGGAATAAAAGGCAATGATTTTTAATATCAGTGGTCCACCCCTGACAATTATTGGAAGTGTACACCTGGAAAATGTACTTAACTGAAACAGTGCAGATTTAAATTGTTTTCCTTGAATATTTACTGAATAGTATAAAGCAACTACTTCTTCAAATAAGCATCTGGAGTTGGAGACATAATGTGGTCTTTCTTTCCAGAAAGATCAATTTGCACTGAACAGTCTAAGAACTGAACTTTCTGTGTAAATAGGTTTCTATAAATCTTATAAAATTTCAGATTGCACCTGAAAACAGCAGTCAAAACTTCTTAGACTTTTTTTTGGTGGTTTTGTTTGTTTTTTTGGTTTTTTTTTAATTACAGTTCAGATTGTACAATACTAGAGATTATTTAGGGGAAGATCCGAAAAGTAATTATTTTCCAGATGTATTTCAATCTCATTGTTAATCATTCTTCCTAATTCATGTCAGTCTTATTATACACATACAGTTATTAAAACAATATCTTCATAAATGCAATAATGACAAACTTTGAATATGCTCTAGAAATGTTAATCTGAATTCAATCGTAAATGCATTTGGAAAATAAACCATTTAAAGAATGCTTTCATGTTTCAGAAATCTGCACACATCTTCTTCCCTCTCTAAGGGAATAAGCATTTGACTCTTTCAAAAGTGTATGTGCAAATAACTTATCAAATTTAGGTCTTCAGAACAGGGATTAGAAGATGGGACCCAGAACATCAGCAGCAGTCTATGAAGTTAAATTCATTGCCTACAAAATCCATACATCAGCAGTAATGCCTAAAAATTGTGTAAATTATATATATATCACTCTTCTGTAAGTAACTTTCCAACCACTGGAAAAGGCAGTATTTTCAATCACTGATAAAGGCAGCATATAAATAGAGTACCTATTTTGTTTTAAAATGCAACATACTGCTTATCTTAAGATATTTCACAATGGCAAGGCAGTAAAGCATTCACTTCTTACTCAGCTTTGTTTTACTGTGTGAGATCTGAGCTAAACTAAATGCCACCATTTGATGAGCTGCACCAATATGATCTGAGAGCTTCTGCTGTACAAATGCCCAATTCCCTTGCTCTGATCCCTTCTCTTACTGAAACAGATCCAGTAATCTCTGTTGTACACTGAAGCTAGCCTCAAAGGAGAAAGTATTTTCCATGGCAGTTCTACAGAGACTAACACCATTGATAGACATTGCTAAACCCTCAGATATTCAATCTCTTGCATGTCAGTGAATTTTAAAAGAGTTTCTTGTAGCATAGGGTTCACTATGATATTTTGCACTTGAATATGTGCCAATTCACCTTTCAGCCCCATTGGTTGCTGAGGCAAAAACATCTGTATGGAATTTGTCCATTTTTCTGAAATGGGAAGGTTATTTCTCAGATTCTAACAACCCTGACATATTGATAGGGCTGGAGGGGTTAGCATTCCTTTCAATTAAAATGCTGTGGCTTTCAAACTGAGTGAGAAATTTGATAATGTAGACAGCACATGTAAAGCCTTTAGCTTGCAAATGACTGAGAATGTGCAATCCATCATCTAAAACAAAACCCGTAAGAATTGTCCTAGCATGAATGATATCTTTCCCAGAACTATTACCACTGGCATCCTGCACCATTTCACACTGCTACACTGCGAAAATATGAAGTATTCCTCAACTGTTCAGAGAATACAAATGCATTTGGTCTTTGATTAATTGCATTAAAACCACAAATGTGAAGCCTTCACGCAGAGAAATGGGTGAATAGGATATTTTTTCCTCTTTTATTTTTGTCTTGTTATAAAAATGCTACTGTTTTCACTTTTAGGAAAGGTGCCAGCAATGCTGAAATACACTGAAAATACCCAAATGTTGGCCAGAAGGAAACTTTTGATTGTCAAGGGTTCCTATAAAGGATATAGGGAGTAGGAGTGGTGGTCAAGAAAGGATGGAACTGTGAGACTTTCAAGATGATTTTTTACTTATAGTATTATGCACCACATTTCTTCTACTAGCTTTGTATTTTAATCTTTCCCATGACCCCAGTATAACAATTCCCTTCTTGTCCTAGTGAAATTAAACTATTTTTTCAGTTTTTTTCTCTTCATATTATGTCTCTTCAGACATCTTATTGCACCTATGCCAGGCAAGGGTAATCTTACTACCTTACCCTGCAAATCAATCAATTCTATTTTGCTAACAGTTGGAATACTAACCCAGACTAAGTGACATCTACTCCAAAATCAGCACCTTGAGTATGATGTGTGCACACTGGATTATTGAACGAAGCTACTAATGTCTGTGACCATTTAATTAAATTTCTCAGGGCAACATTTATCTGCCCAAACCTATACTGTGGGCCATTTGCAAGTGGAGAAGCCCTGCACCCTGCCTATCTTGTCAGTTAAAGAGAAGCAAGCGCCTACAACAGATAAGATGGTACAAGTCCTGACAGCAAAATTCTTTTATTTTCCCTTTAAACTACAAGTGCAGATTTCTGTATTTCAACAGAAATGTGAAAGGCAGAAAAGCAGGTTTGAGTTTACAAAATTTCTCATAGTGAGCTTTGCAAAGCCATAGAAAAGAGGTACCACACCAGAAACTTTCAACTGTGTTTGGGCAAGATCACTGAAAGAGTTTGATGTTTGGATGTGAAAGTGTCTTTAATCAGATTTTTCTAAGAAAGGTTAAAATCAGAGACGCATTTTTAAATGTACAGATCTTTGCATATCTGTGAGGCAAAAGATGTATTTTTTAGCATATTTGTCCAAGCAAATTATTAATTACAAAGAAGTAGGGGAAGAGTACACTGCAGGCTACTTCAAACCAATCAACTTTACCTGTCATTTCACCGACTCTGAAAATAATAAGGAAAAAAAATAGGAGAGTATAAATAGTGATTTTTTCAGGAAATATATATGATTTGAGAACAATTAATTAATATTCCAGGCCATTTGATCTGTTAACAGTGTTCAGCTTACTATAGAATCTCAAGGTCTGAGCCTAGACTGAAGTGTTAATGCTGTATGCAGGATGACAACAGAAAACAGCCATGGTGGGGAGCAGGGAAGAAACACAAAAGGAAAGTAGAGTAACAGGAGAGAACCTACACATGAAGAAACATAAATTATATCACATAAATCATATTACCTGTACATGCAAAGCTGAGTTATAGAGCCAGTTTCTTGAATTCAGAACATTTGCCACTTTTAGTGTGAAAATTAATTGCTGGGGTCAATTTACCTCAATAAAACAAACAAACAAAACAAAAGAAAACAACAACAACAACAAAAACCGAACCAACCAAACAAAAAAACAAAACAAAAACCCACAAAACAACAAAACAAACAAAAAAATCCAAAACAGGTCTATCAAATTCAAACAAAAGAGAATATCTAACATAATTAACAGATAAATTATTTATTATTCACACCAAAAGAAAAACTTACAAAAGCTTATATTTGCAAGTTGGATGTATCCAAATCCATACTACATGACAGGTACTACCTGAGAGGGCTGTAAGACTGGCTGATGTGACTTTAGTCCACTATCTATAACTTGCATGGCAATTAGATGAGATCCCTGATGGATGTAAAAATGCTGTCATTACATTCGTCCTTAAAAAAGTAGGAAAAAGAGACACAGAGAATAATTATATGACTCTCAGAACAGGAACCTGCAACATGAGAGAGAACACAATAAAGAAGTTATCAGGAATATACAACATGGATTTACCAATACTAAGTCATTCTTGACCAGCGGATAGGACCAACCTGACACCTCTGATGAAATGTCTGGCTGCAAAAGACAGTGGATGGAACCTATCTCGGCTTTAGCAAGACTGTAGAAATTAAATCAAACACTTTATTAATGTGGAAGTTGAGGAGACAGGGGCTGGAAAAAAAGGATTGCTAGGTAGGGTGAAAGTTGGTTATATTGACATGAAACCAAATCTGAGCACCTAGGTAACAACTGGTAACAAGCAGTTTATCCCAGTTGTTGATTTGTGGTTCTAAATTGTTTAGTAACCTAATTTACACACTGGATGATGACACAGACTGCACCCTCAACAACTTCGAAGACGGCAACAGTATTGGATGAGCGCTTGACCTCACAAGTTGAAGAGATTCAATCCAGAAAAAACTGGATAAAACTAAGGACTGGAGCAACAGAAAACTTATGAGCCTCGATAAAGCAAAACACAAAGTTTTGAGAAACAATCCCATGCAGACTGGAAATAATAGACCTGTAAAATGTGTCTGACGTTCAGGACTTGATGACAGGTGTGTGCATCTCATGGAAAGTAAGGAAAGTTGTAGATGTTAGGAGCATGGTAGCTGCAAATCACTGTCCTCCTTTGCTCAATATCATTGAGATTGCATCAGTAGGGATGATGATGAAAAAATGAGGAGATTGTGGCAGTTAATGTCAAGACTCATGTATCTGTATTACCACATAACTTTTATTATTATATTTACATATTTTTATTATCACTGCACTTTCTAAAAATGTGATTATTCAGAAAGGATAAGAATAGGTAACTGATTTTCAGACACTGCTGTATGACAGACAATTGATAGCCACACTTTTAAGTCATTTCACATCTAAGAAAAATGCTTGTTGTGTCTCTATAGCATTTGTCAACAACTTACAACACTGACACTATTCTGCAGTGCTTTATTAGAAACTCCAGAACTTGGATCCATAAAGGTAGATGGTAACCGAAAATACCTTTCAGTCATCCTGACAAGAGGCTTGCAGCCATATACCATAATTTGTATCCCCACAGTTGTTTTCTTTTTGATAGGGGAATATTGAAGCCAAATGGGTGAAGAAGGGGAACACAATTATAAATAAATTAATGAAGACCAACAACTGTTTTAGGACTTGGGAATTAAAAGCAGGGTTTTTTTAAAATGTAGAAATGAATTTTGCAGAGAGAGAGGCCAATATTTTCCAAATTTTCAGAACAAGTATGGATGGATGACAGTCTGCAAGATTATGATTTGGTTTGCCACTATCCATTTTTTTTTCCCCATAATTTCATATTTTTTTGCACCACTCACAGTGCTTTGGTTGGAAGTGAACAAGAAGAGCATTTGGAGAGTGGCAAAATATCTTCATTTGTCTAGTGCTGAACTGTTTAATGAAGTATTACCTTCTTATAACTCCTCAAATGACACTGATAAAAGCAACAATGAGCATAAGGACAAATGAGCAATTATATCTGCCAGGTAGCTTTAAATATTTTAAAACAGCATATGGGAAATTGCATTGCTACAAAGCAGTACAAACAGGGGCAACTGAAATTGTCTTAAAAAATCTAATTCTAGTTGCTTATTTAAAGTGCATACTTATTAAAATGGCAATGTCAGTAATACAGAACAAAAGAAGTCAGTAAGAAAACAGAAGGGAACATAATACATTCAGGAGATTATATGCCACTGTCAATATATTTAGATGCCTTGGTTTGAAGACCATTCACTGCAATAAAAACAAACAAGTTCTGAGACTAAAGGCACAGCAGAGGCATGTGGAAATTGAAAAGATGCTTTGTATTGCACAGCATCAGGAGGTGTACAATCCATGATGGGGATGAGATGATTTCTCAGGGAGTTTTGTCACACCAGAGCAGAATTCTGCCACTATGTTAACTTGAAGAACTGAGAATGGGACAACTAGCACAGCTGCCTATAAAAAGCTTTTGCTCTCTGAAAGTCACACAGAGGAACATCACTTATGACAGCAATAGACTTAGAATATTTGTAGGAATTGTGGAACTACTGAACTGTCACATAATGCTGCCATGGAACAGATTTAATTTGCCCTTGTGAAAATTACAGAAATAACAGAAAGGAGAAATGAATGCTAGGCCTGTATATTATGAAAACAAAAAGAAAGTAATGAGAACAGGAGGGTTTAGGAAGAGGTTGAATAAATTATAAAGATGATGCTAGCATAAGGAAAATTTAGGATTTTCATGACTTACCATGTGAAACTATTTTCTTGTGTAGATTATTTTCTTAAATATTCTTGAACCGATAATTGCTTTCAGTTCTTAAGAATTTTATAATTAAAATATATAAATATGGATTAAAATAAAATAAAAATTGCTTTTTAATTGTTGCATTTTATATTTCTAGGAGTAGCTTTATATATGTAGCTTTATATATGTCAAGTGTTTAATACAAGTTCGTGAGCACATGAGTCTTCATCCATATATTAATTGAAAAGAATTTGAGTAGAATCAAAGGACATATGGAATAAAGATCTCATCTGGCTCTGAAACAGATTAACAAATAAATTATTTGATATGGTTACAGAATTCATCTTCACCTTTCCACTCTAAATTTAGTTACCTTCTGTTTGACAGAAACTTCTACCTACTTTTTTATAAAGTTTTCTTATATTTGGTTCTACTGCAAGGAGCTTTTCTTTTTTCATTTGTGGAGGAGTAGAAAAAAATATACAATTCTAGTATTTATTAATATGCCATAGGTGAAAGAAAAATCCAAAATATTTTTAATGAAAAAACTAGTTTTAAATTTTGCTGCCTCTTCTTTTGAGGAGGTTTGACCATGAAGCTCAAAAGTGTTAGCAAGCTATGATACTGAGGGGAACAATTTCTGAGCAACCTGATTGTTGCTGCTCTTGAATTTGTGGGTTGTAAGGAAAGAAGGCTAGCAGAAAGGAAAAAAACATGCAGTTGGAAGACAGAAGTCTGTGAGATTGCCACTTGTAGAAACAGTCACACACTGAATTTCTAGGTACATACCTAATGAAAGAAGCACTGCTAGTATTTCCTTTGAGTTCTAAAACTGAAAGGTTAGAATGAATTGCAGAATGTCATCCCCCTTGTTTCATACTCCAGGACATGACAAAAACTCTGCCAATAGTTTTATTAACTGATAATTTATCAAATCTGCCCTTAATAATCCTCCAGTGATGACAAGATTTTGCCTCTCCAGGTAATCTATTTTCAGATGATGGTGCTTCGCATCTTTCACAGGAAAAACTTTTAATCTGAGTTTTTGGTGCTGCAGTTTAAGCTAAATTCTTCTTGTTGATTGTGCCTTGGACATAACACGGAGAACAGATGATTCCTTCCCTATTTACAGGAGCCTTTTATGTGCTAAACTTTCTGCATAGGGACAAATGTGATGCAGCCACATGGGGACCAAGCCAGTGTCTGATAAACTCAGTGCATAGACACTTCTCTAATCATTTATTATATGTTGTGCCAGATGTCCCATAGAGCCATTGCTGTATTTTTCCCAGCAGGAAAGGAAGAAGGAGAAAAACCTCTATTGTTATCTTTACTTGTATGAAATGCTCAGATACTGCAGTGATGAAAACCATATGAGAAGATACCCTACCTTCTTTCAGGAATAATTTACCCACCTCCAAGAATTGCAATGGCAGCTGCTATTTCCTGAAGCCTTTCCAAAGCAACCTTTAAAAACATCACCTACATCAGGCTTTGAAATATTCACAGGATGAGCTGTACCAATGAAATCTATTAAAAATACTATACTGTATAACAAAAACTAAAGAAAAAGTAATAATTTTTTTTCACACGTAAAAATGTTAATATTCTATGTAAGTATTGACAGATGATTTTTTTCCAGTATTTTTTCCTTTTTTTTTTTTCCAATTTTGAGTGCAAGAAATAATTACATTTATAGGGTACAGGTATGAGACAAAACCTGTCCAACCCATGTTTCCAAGCCTAATGTAACAATTAGTTTTTCTCAAACCCCCGGGTGTTTTTTAAAACAAGATGGAGGTATGCCTACTAATTTTCCAATTTCCACTGCTACCAGCCCTTACTCTCTCACATGCAAACAGCTTTTCTTTTTAACAGTAAGATGAGGAACCAGAAATACAAGACAGAGGAGCAGGATAGATTTCTGTACAAAGCATGAGAAAGAGAAAAAGGAGAACCTTTGTCCACATTCATTAAAAATTTCTTTTAGATCTTGAAGCATTCTCCCTACTTACTCCGTGTATGGCAATATGACCAGCAGCTGCTTGTATAAATACCATCACTAACTGTTTCTTGTCCCCTAGATTCTTGCACTAAAAGTTTCAAAATGAGCTTATACAGGTAAGTGAAGGAGCTTGAGTTTCCAGGTTTTCCTGAGTTATATCCCGATATTAGACATGCTGGCTTTACCAGTCAATGTATCTGTGAGTGTGGTCTTCTTCCCCAGCAGAACACTCAGTCAGTATTAGATATCAGGCAAAACTTAAATAATGTATTTGCTTAAAAACTACATTTTCAGTGATGAGCCATACTATAATACTATGTAAGAACAGAATTCATTATTAATACAATTAGGATTACCCTCAGCTACTCTAGAGTTGCTTTTGCAACTAATTAGCTGCTAACCAGCCCCAGGTTTGTTATGCTTTGAGAGTCCTTAAATATGCACCTTTCTATCATTAAAGATGCTATGCAGTTACCCAGAGTAGTGATCAGAAAGAACAGACCTTTTCTAGAGTAAACCAAAATCATCACTCACTCCCTTTATTTCACAGTTTTATGTTCCTGTTTGGTCTGTCATTGATTACTGGGATATTATCTGGGTGGTTCAGTAGATTAAGTTTTCTCCCAGTCCTGATACTCAGGAACTTCTGGGTTTTGGCCACCTCACCATTGCAGCCATTGGAAATTGGTGACATTATATTGACTACATTATTACCTTTTCTTTTAGAACTATACCTCATTTTTCTGTATCAGTACTCTATAAAGACAAAATGTCTGTGAATGAGACATTCATTCAGCTGAATATATTATCCCCTGGGATATATTTTAGTTTTAGAGGCAAAATTAAGGACTGTCACAAAACCTAATGAGGTTTGTCTATTGTTACCATTGCTCATACTGTAACTTTATTTTCCCATTTTCAGTAGAGGCAGTAGCCTGAAGGATAATTACTGGACTAGCTAAATTGTAATTTTTTTATTTTTGTTGTTGTTAATGATTTCTTAAAAATTTGTTTTCAGAACAGTCAAGTACAAGCTGTATTTGCAGAGCAAAAGCCAATGGTGTGAGGGGACAGTGGGGTAAAGAAAGAAGGGGGGGAAATGTTATCCAGCCATGAAGATGGTGTTGATAAAATGTATTGCTAAAAATTTAATATGTTTAGGGCCATGATGAAATGCTTATCATCAGCTTGCATTGCCTGTAGTTCTTGCTGATTCCAGCCCGCTCAGCGTATCCTGGTAATGAAATGAAATGGCATGGGCGCAGTGCCTGCAAAATACAATTCATTTCATTACAGTTTGAGAGGCTTTATTTTTCTTTTATTCCTTAAAAGCTAGACTCAGGAACATACAGATCACAAACCTTTATGGGGTTCTTCTTTTTTTGTTTTGTTTTGTTTAAAAAGTAATGGTTTAATATTTGTTACTAAAAGGATTGCCAGTAACTTAAATTTGAATTTACTGCCAATGACTTTGTTACATCCTTCCCTAAAACCCAGCTATGTCACATAATTTCTATTTTATGTACCTATTTTAAGAATTTCTCTTTAGAATCAATGTCACCATTGAATATGTAATATATTGGCTTCTTCCTCAATTCTCCTTATTTACTCATTTACCCTTACCAAGCCATGCTGATTCTAGTTTAATAATAATTTAAATATTATAAAGAATCAACCAGGATTCATTGTCCCCGGACCTCTCCACCAGGGAAAAAAAAAAAAAAAGAAAAAAGAAAAAAACAAGATTGAATTTCTGATATGACAAAACAAGGATGTTTTTGTTTTCTTTGGGCTTATGTTTGCTATATATGGCAAGTTCTCCACAATTATCCGTCTATGGGCAAGCATAACTGGCAAACATTAGACTATGCCTTAAGTACCACATTCTCCTAGACGTTACATCACAAAGTTTCATAATGTTCTTATGAACTAAATCTTGTTACAGAAAAGTTTCTCTATGCAAATTGTTAAGGTCTAGTTTTACCATGCTCTCCTTTCAAAACTTTTATTTTATACTCCCCTCCCCCCATAAAAATATGTTTATTTTTACATTAAAAGCATGCTTAACACTTCCCAGAGTTACTGTTAGTTTTATCGCCAAATTCATCTTGCATTCACCCTACAAAACCACATGTTTTCATTAAACTGACTATATTAGTGTCTCAATTTTTGACCTCTAGTGTTTCATACCTCCAGCAATAAACTGAATGAGCCAACAGTATCCATACTTCTGCCATATAAAGAGAACATTTATGCAGGGATATGTATTCTATTATCAAATGTGCTAATCTCTCTTTTTCAGGATAAACAAAAACTGAATTCAGCCTGAAAGCTTTTGGCATTGATAACACAAAGAACTTACTGTTTTATTTGTATTAAATCCAGCCAGGAGCTGCAGAACTCTCCACTGAGGTGTACTGCTAGTTTATAAGAAAACCGACTTTTAAAAGCAGAAGATGGAAATATTTGCATTAATAATCTTCTTCCAAAGGATGGATAGGTACAGTGATTAAAGTGTTATCTTAGGGCTTTAATGACCTGGGTTCAAGCTTCTGTTCTATATTCTTTATCTCTTTAAGACAAAGCTACATGTCTTATGTTTCCAAACTAATACAAATATCCAGCTGCTCATGTTTCCCTGTCCTTGAAGATACTTTCAAAAGTTTTTTGTCGGTTAGTTGTTTTTGGGTTCTTATAAGATTAACTACTTTTGGAAGATACAGACTTGACCCATCTAAAATAAACGAATTGCAAGTGGACAATATGACAACATGATACTCAGTGATCCAGTGTTTAAAAAAACACAAAACAAAACCAACCAAACAAACAAACAAACAATTTTTAAAAACCTCTTTTTTGGAAAAGATTAAGTTCTTGACTTGAAAACCATTTATTGGCTTTCTGGTAATGTCAGGCAAAATATCTTATCATGCATATGAAATATCTACTGGGTAGAAAGTTACATACAGTCTACTGGGTAGAAAGTTACATACATACACTTGAGCATAGTTACTCATATTAATAGAGCATATAATCTACAAATACAATTCAAACTTAATGGCTTAAGACCTAAACTTTTCTTTTTACATCTTTTTCCTCAGACAAACCTATAATCCCACTTTTCTGTCATTTACCATTGTCAGACCCATTCTGAAGGCCCTCATTAAGGCAAATGAGGGGATGAGTAGGCTGCAAAGTTGCACAGTACCAATTTGGCCTTACCTGAATGAAAAGTTCAGCTAAATCTGGTGAGTGAGAAAAACTTAACACTTTCAAAACAGAATTACCTTCAGTAAGGTGCTGAAGATTTTAATTGTTCTACAGGATTGGGTTGCTAACCTCATTAAAATCCTCAGGAACAATCAATTTTTTGACTAATTTCTTGATATCTATTTGCTGTCTTCTGATAGCAAATTACCCTGTTGGTAAGCTTAACACAAGTCTTTTCAAACAGCAATAGATTACTTTCTCCTGTCATTCGCTAGGACCTTACAGGGCTTGCCACTTGCTTATTTTTAAAGTGGATTTTATTTCTGTAAATTATGTCAAGTCTTCACAAGGTAATGCTTTTTTCTATTTTTTTTAACTCACAATTCTGATACACTAAAACGTCAGACATATACTAGGTTATAGCTGCTACAAGGGAGATCTGGGCATTTTACCAGTCAATCTGACCAGCTTCAACATCATTAGAAGGACGATGACACTTAATAGCCTGCTTCCCCAAACACATGCCACTTCCCATCATTTAGCCTTTGGTTTACTAGCACTGCTACTGAGTCAAATGAACCAAAAATACCTTTTCCTGCATTGCAAAGTGCAGTCTGTCATTAGAAAAAAAAAACAAAAAACATGGCCTTCAAATTTGTTTTTAATATATCTCCAGATATATTCCACCCGGAACAAAGAAAGGAATTAGAATGGAAATAGTTTTCTAAACTCTGGCAATGAGATTAGAAAATTAGGTTTATGGACTTTATGCATTTGAATGTAATGGCAATTATGGAGAACAAGCATTACTAACCTCTGATGTGCATTCGACAGTCTATATTTAATCAGAAGAGTGGCTAGTTTGTTTTGGGGTTTTTTTTACAGAACTGGAAAGTAGAGGAATCCAAATATTGTTAGCACCAAGAGTATCAGTGGTTTGACTGGCTGAAATACATAATAGCAATCACAATTACTAGGTGCTTAATACTGAGCAGATGCAAAAAGTCATGTTGATCAGTGTCAAAGGAACTAGAGAAAAATGAAATTGGAGGAATCAGTAAAGAGAATACAATAAAGAAAAAATCTGCATTCTGAAGGAGACACAAAGAATGAATACTGTGGCAAAAGATCTTTCTCCTAACAAACAATGTTTTCTGCTAAGGCTAGACATATATTGGTGTGTGCAAGAAAATGCACCCTTCTCCCATACTGCACTAGATTCATAGATACATAATAAATACAAAAAGATTGCTTATTTCAGCTTCTCTATTTATATATATATATATAAGATATGTAAAAATAGTTTTTAAAAATCTGCTGAAATTTTATCCACAACCAGACTGTAAGTTGCTGCACTTACTGATGTATCAAACATTTATGATTAATAATAATCTTCTCATGACTAAGTTAATGTGCTGCAGATTTCAGAGTGAGTGAAGTCTGTCCAGGTCAAGTGATTTACTCTGCTGATTTTTTCCCCCCAACACGAATTTGACGAGATAGGTTGCTTCTGGAATCAGTTATCAATAACTGCTACTACCTCCAGCCATAGCTGAGAGCTCAGAGCCATAAAGTAGTGCAGTACTGCACGAAAAGAAGTACTGTAAACACTGCAGTGAGGTTTATTGAAGAAGTCTTGATTACTGTGACAGTAACTCCTCTAACCACTGCCAGTACAGTGAAAGGTAGTTACAGAATTTATCGACTCCTGTTCAAACCAAATATGTATCTACCCTCACTCTTCATTTTTATTTTTCTTCATCACCCAGAAGAACACAATTTCTTGGTTTATCACAAACCTTCTGTCTGTTCTGTCCCCTAAGTCATTTGTCACACTCCTCAAGGTCACAGGGGAGTCTCAGTGGGAGAGCATGTGTGTTGATTGATTGGTACTATGATGCTTATGTCTACCGTGGCTGCTAAATGAGCTTCTTTCTCTTCTCCCCTTACTCTCTTTGCCTCCAAGCAATGACTTGATTGAAGGGAGGAACGGAGTGGAAGGAAGAGGGAGGGAACACCTCAAAAAAAAACAAAACAAAACAAAAAACAAACAAAAAACAAACAAACAAACAAACAAAAAACTTACCTGTGAATTCAATTAAGAATGTTCATAAAGCAGTATTATGCCTGGTGATCAACCTATCTTGTGTCACTGTCAGAGACTTGCACCTTAATTCAGGCAGAGGCATTTCTAATAACTTTAAAAACTATACTGTAATGGTCACTAATACCTGACCACTTTCTGGCCAATGACAACCTCATATTTTCCCTAAAAAAAAAAAAAAA
>VWZS01009591.1:0-14128 GCA_013397075.1 Rhabdornis inornatus
TCCGGAGGAAATTCCCATTTTTTTGAGGAAATTACCGTTTTTTGGCAGAAATACCCATTTTTCCAGAGAAAATTCCCGTTTTCTGGAGGAAGTTCCCATTTTTTGAAGCAAATTCCCATTTTATGAAGTAAAATCCCATTTTTCAGAGGAAATTCCCGTTTTTCAGCCGGAGATCCCCATTTTTTGGGAGAAAATCCCCATTTTTCAGAGGAAATTCCCATTTTTTTGGCAGAAATACCCATCTTTTGACGGAAATTCCCATTTTTTGGAGGAAATTCTCATTTTTTGGAGGAAATTCCCATTTTTTGGCAGAAATTCCCATTTTTTTGGCAGAAATACCCATCTTTTGGCGGAAATTCCCATTTTTTGGAGGAAATCCTCATTTTTTGGAGGAAATCCCCATCTTTTGGGAGTAAATTCCCATTTTTTGGAGGAATTTCCCATCTTTTGGCGGAAATACCCGTTTTTCTGGAGAAAACTCCCGTTTTTCGGAGGAAATTCCCATTTTTCCTTTGGAAATTCCCGTTTTTCCGTCGGAAATTCCCGTTTTCCCGGTACCTTGGCCCAGTGGGGTCTCCCGCCGTGTTTCCTCATGATCTCCTCGTAGGCGAGCCAGTACCGGAGCCTGGGAATGTCCTTCCCGTAGGGCCTGGAATGCGGGATCGGGAATCAGCCCCATCCCGAAAATCCCGCTGGGACCAAGGAGACCCCCCGGGGATCCACCCCCGGGATTCCGGGATGGGTTCGGGATTCTGGGATTGGGATCTGGGGGGATCCCCGTGCAAATATTCCCCAATGGGAATGGTGTTCCCAAATCCAGATTCTTTTTTCCCGTGGATTTGGGATCCTGGGATTGGGATCTGGAGGGATCCCATGCAAATATTCCCAGTGGGAATGGTGTCCCTAAATCAGATCCCATTTTCCATGGATTTGGGATCCTGGGATTGGGATCTGGAGGGATCCCATGCAAATATTCCCAGTGGGAATGGTGTCCCCAATCCAGATCCTTTTATCCATGGATTTGGGATCCTGGGATTGGGATCTGGAGGAATCCCATGCTCAGATTCCCAATGGAATTAAATCAGATCCCCTTTTCCATGGATTTGCCTTCCATCCAGGGAATTCTGGGATTGAGGAGATCCTAGGAAAGGGCTGGGAAAAGGGACGGATTTGGGATCCTGGGATTGGGATCTGGAGCAATCCCATGCAAATATTCCATCTGGGAATGGTGTCCACAAATCCAGATCCTTTTATCCATGGATTTGGGATCCTGGGATTGGGATCTGGAGCAATCCCATGCAAATATTCCATCTGGGAATGGTGTCCACAAATCCAGATCCTTTTATCCATGGATTTGGGATCCTGGGATTGGGATCTGGAGCAATCCCATGCAAATATTCCATCTGGGAATGGTGTCCACAAATCCAGATCCTTTTATCCATGGATTTGGGATCCTGGGATTGGGATCTGGAGCAATCCCATGCAAATATTCCATCTGGGAATGGTGTCCACAAATCCAGATCCTTTTATCCATGGATTTGGGATCCTGGGATTGGGATCTGGAGCAATCCCATGCAAATATTCCATCTGGGAATGGTGTCCACAAATCCAGATCCTTTTATCCATGGATTTGGGATCCTGGGATTGGGATCTGGAGCAATCCCATGCAAATATTCCATCTGGGAATGGTGTCCACAAATCCAGATCCTTTTATCCATGGATTTGGGATCCTGGGATTGGGATCTGGAGCAATCCCATGCAAATATTCCATCTGGGAATGGTGTCCACAAATCCAGATCCTTTTATCCATGGATTTGGGATCCTGGGATTGGGATCTGGAGCAATCCCATGCAAATATTCCATCTGGGAATGGTGTCCACAAATCCAGATCCTTTTATCCATGGATTTGGGATCCTGGGATTGGGATCTGGAGGGATCCCATGCTCAGATTCCCAATGGAATTAAATCAGATCCCCTTTTCCATGGATTTGCCTTTCATCCAGGGAATTCTGGGATTCAGAAGATCCCAGGAAAGGGCTGGGAAAAGGGACGGATTTGGGATCCTGGGATTGGGATCTCGAGGGATCCCAAGCAAAAATTCCATGTGGGAAGAGTGTCCACAAATCCAGATCCTTTTATCCATGGGTTTGGGATTCTGGGATTGGGATCTGGAGGGATCCCATGCTCAGATTCCCAATGGAATTAAATCAGATCCCCTTTTCCATGGATTTGCCTTTCATCCAGGGATTCAGGAGATCCTAGGAAAGGGCTGGGATAAGGGATGGATTTGGGATCCTGGGATTGGGATCTGGAGCAACCCCATGCGAATATTCCCGGTGGGAACGGTGTCTCCAATCCAGATCCCTCTTCCCAAGGATTTGTTCCTCATCCAGGAATTCTGGGATTGAGGAGATCCCGGAAAAAGGCCGGGACAAGGTTTCGGCACGAAATTCCATCCCGCAGAATTCCCAGGGAACATCCCCCATTATCCCAACACCTTCCAACCCTTCCCACGGGACAAAATCCCCAAAAAAAAAAAAAAAAAGGAAAACAAGCCGGGATGGGCGGCACCTCCCGCCATCCTCGGGTGTCCGGGTGGGATTTTCCAATCGGGAAAATTTCGGGAATGGGGAGGGATCCGAACCTGTACATGATGACGTTGATGTAGCAGCTGTCCCGCCGGAAGCAGGGGCTCAGCAGGATCTCATCCCGCCGGGAAAAGCGGATTTCCACCGGGAAGTGCGCCACCATCCCGGAATTCCGCTCCAGCGCCGCCTTCAGCTCCAGCAGCGCTTCCTTGGTTTTCTCGCTGTTCCCGGGGGGAAAATTCCCGGTGAGTGGAAAAGGGGGAGGGAGGGGGAGGTTCATCCCCACGGAATTCCCGGCCTCAGGGAATGTTCCGGAATGTCCCAGCAGGTCCCTCCCCCGGGGTGGATTTGGGATGCCGGGATTGGGATCTGGAGGGATCCCCGTGCTCAGATTCCCGGTGGGAATTCCTGGTTTCCCCTCTTCCCATGGATTTGCTCCTCATCCAGGGAATTCTGGGATCGAGGAGATCCCAGGAAAAGGATGGGACAAGGTTTGGGCACGGAATTCCATCCCACAGAATTCCCAGAGCCATTTTATCCAGGGAATGTTCTGGAATGTCCCAGCACATCCCTCCCATGGGATCACACGGATCCGGGATCCAACGTGGGGTGGATTTGGGATCCTGGGATTGGGATCTGGAGGGATCCATGATTCCAAGTTTTTGATCCAGATCCTTCTTCCCATGGATTTGCTCCTCATCCAGGAATTCTGAGCTGGAAGAGATCCCAGGAAGGATCCAGGAATTTCCATGGGAATGGCCCAGTCCTGGACTGGGATTGGGGAATTGCCACGGGAATGAAATGAGATCCGGGAATTCCATGGGAATGGCCCAACCCTTGGGAATGAACTGGGATCTGGGAATTTCCTTGGGAATGAACCGGGATCAGGAATTTCCTTGGGAATGGCCCAGGACCCAGGAATTCCACAGGAATGGCGCAGTCCTGGACTGGGATCTGGCAATTTCCATGCAAATGGACTGGAATCCTGGAATTTCCATGGGAATGGGCTGGGATTTGGGAATTCCATGGGAATGGCCCAGTCCTGGACTGGAATCCTGGAATTCCCATGGGAATGGACCGGCATTTGGGAATTTTCATGGGAATGGCCCAGTCCTGGACTAGGATCTGGCAATTTCCATGGGATCGGACTGGGATCTGGGAATTCCATGGGAATGGCCCAGTCCTGGACTGGCATCCCGGAATTTCCATGGGAATGAATGGGCTGGGATTTGGGAATTCCATGGGAATGGCCCAGTCCTGGACTGGAATCCCGGAATTTCCATGGGAATGAATGGGCTGGGATTTGGGAATTCCATGGGAATGGCCCAGTCCTGGACTGGAATCCCGGAATTTCCATGGGAATGAATGGGCTGGGATTTGGGAATTCCATGGGAATGGCCCAGTCCTGGACTGGAATCCCGGAATTTCCATGGGAATGAATGGGCTGGGATTTGGGAATTCCATGGGAATGGCCCAGTCCTGGACTGGAATCCCGGAATTTCCATGGGAATGAATGGGCTGGGATTTGGGAATTCCATGGGAATGGCCCAGTCCTGGACTGGAATCCCGGAATTTCCATGGGAATGAATGGGCTGGGATTTGGGAATTCCATGGGAATGGCCCAGTCCTGGACTGGAATCCCGGAATTTCCATGGGAATGAATGGGCTGGGATTTGGGAATTCCATGGGAATGGCCCAGTCCTGGACTGGAATCCCGGAATTTCCATGGGAATGAATGGGCTGGGATTTGGGAATTCCATGGGAATGGCCCAGTCCTGGACTGGAATCCCGGAATTTCCATGGGAATGAATGGGCTGGGATTTGGGAATTCCATGGGAATGGCCCAGTCCTGGACTGGAATCCCGGAATTTCCATGGGAATGAATGGGCTGGGATTTGGGAATTCCATGGGAATGGCCCAGTCCTGGACTGGAATCCCGGAATTTCCATGGGAATGAATGGGCTGGGATTTGGGAATTCCATGGGAATGGCCCAGTCCTGGACTGGAATCCCGGAATTTCCATGGGAATGAATGGGCTGGGATTTGGGAATTCCATGGGAATGGCCCAGTCCTGGACTGGAATCCCGGAATTTCCATGGGAATGAATGGGCTGGGATTTGGGAATTCCATGGGAATGGCCCAGTCCTGGACTGGAATCCNTCCCCCTTTCCCAGGGAATTCCCTCCATTCCCAGCTCTCCCAGCTCTGGCATTGGATCCATCCCCATCCCGACTCCTCTCCGGGAAGGAATTCTGGGAATTCCCTGGGAATTTGGGACTCCAGGAAGGGTCTCCCTTCGCTTTTCCATCCCCAAATTCCATAAAAATCCCTCGGGATGGATCCTGAGCATTCTGGATCCCAGAATCCCGGAATGGTTTGGGATGGGATCCATGGATTTTTCAATCCCATCCCAATCCCACCATCCCAAATTTTTCCAAACTTTCCTTGGACACTCTCAGGGATCCAGGAATTCTCTGGGAATTCTTTTCCAGCCCCTCCCAGCCAGGAATTCCTTCCCAAAATCCCAAGAACCTCTTGGAAATCTTCCTTTTCCCAGTGGGAATTCCATTCCCTGGCTCCAGCCCTTTTCCCTGGGAATGCTGGGATTGGGAATGACCTCTCCAAAGGAAAAGCTGCGATTCCCCAAGAATTCCGGATCCCAGGATTCCTGCGGCTCTCCCAGGATCTCCCCTCTCCCAAAATCCCTCTTTTCCCAAAATTCCTCCTCCTTTGGATTGGATTTGTTCCCATCCCAGTGTTTGGGACATTCCCACATCCAAACCCATCCCGGAAAAATCTCCTTTGCTCCCAAATTCCCGAATGCTGCCCAGGACAGGTGCGGAATTCCCAGGATTTCAAATCCATGGGATTCGGGACACGGATCAAGGGCTGGGAAAATTGGATTCGGGGGGTTTTTCCAGCCTGAACAATTCCAGGATTCCTGTGGAATTCCATGATTTCTGCGGCCGCCAGAGGGCAGTACAGCCCCAGCTGTGAACCCTGGAAAAATTCCCAAATTCCTCCCTTTTTCCTGGGAATGGGAACGCTCCAGGTGACAGCTCTGCCTTCCCTGGGAAAATCCCAACAAATCCCAGAACGGGGAGAAAATCGGGATGAGGCCAGGCCTGGAAAATCTTTCCCAACCCTCCCCAAAAAATCCGGAGGAAAATCCCGGAGGATTTTTCCTACCTGATCCAGAGGAGGAATTCCAGGAGATAATATCCAACGGCGTAATCCCAAAACCAGCTGGAGGAGGAGCAGGGAGGCTGCAAATCCGGCAGGAAAATCACGGATTTTAGGGATGAGCGGGATTCGGAGGGCGGGAAAGTGGGAATGGAAAATTGGGATTCACCTGGGAGCCGTGGGGGGGGAGGAGGGAGGGTTGGAGAAGGGAATCCCAGCATTCCCAAATATCCCAGCTCCCAAAAAGGGCTGGAATTGCCAGTGGGGTGCCAAGAGGTTGGAAAATCCCGGAATTCCAAGAGTGTGGAGAGCAATTGGAGCTCATTCCCAGAGTTCCGCTTCCCACTTAAATTTCACCGTTGGAATTTCCGGGAAAATTCTAAGAGGTTGGAAAATCCCGGAATTCCCAGAGTGGCAGAGCCCATTCCCAAAATTCTGCTTCCCACCCAAATTCCACCCCTGGAATTTCTGGGGAGATGCCAAGATACTGGAAAATCCTGGAATTTCTGGATTGTGGAGCGTCGGCAGAGCCCATTCCCAAAATTCTGCTTCCCACTTAAATTTCATCATTGGAATTTCCAGGAAAATTCTAAGAGCTTGGAAAATCCTGGAATTCCCAGAGCACGGAGCACAGGCAGTGCCCATTCCCAAAATTCTGCTTCCCACCCAAAATCCATCCCTGGAATTTTTGGGAAAATTCTAAGTGCTTGGAAAATCCCGGAATTCCCAGAGCAGCAGAACCCATTCCCAAAATTCTGCTTCCTGCCCAAATTCCCAAAATCCATCCCTGGAATTTCCAGGAAAATTCCAAGAGCTTGGAAAATCCCAAAATTCCCAGGGTGGCAGAGCCCATCCCCAAAATTCTGCTTCCTGCCCAAATTCCTTCCCTGGAATTTCTGGGAAAATGCCAAGATCTTGGAAAATCCCGGAATTCCTGCCTTGGAAGTGGGATCCTGGTAGATGATCCGGACGTTCTCGGAGTGCGGGAACCACAGGAAGCGGAAATATTGGGATTTCCTCAGGTGCTCGTCCAGCTCATCCAGAACCTGGAAAAAGGGGAAAAGGTTGGGATCCAATGGGAATAATTCCCAGGAAATATTCCCAAGAAATATTCCAAGGACACCACTGTGGACTCCTCTCCGGGAAGGAATTTTGGGATCCAGGGGCTTCACTGGGAATTCGGGACTCCAGGAAGGCTCTCCCTTCCCTTTTCCATCCCCAAATTCCATAAAAATCCCTCAGGATGGATCCTGAGTGTCCTGGATCCCAGAATCCCGGAATGGTTTGGGATGGGATCCGTGGATCTTCAATCCCATCTCATTCCAACCCTGCCATCCCAGGGTGCTCCAGGATTTCCTTGGACACTCCCAGGGATTCTCTGGGAATTCCAGCCCAGCCAGGAATTCCTTCCCAAATTCCTCCCAGATTTCATGTGGTTTTTTTTTTTTTTTTTTTCTTTTTAATGTTGGGGTGTTTTTTGGGAATTTTTTTTTTCCTAAATCCACATTTTCTCCAGGATTTGGGGATTTTTGGGAGGGATTTTGGAGGGTTTTTTTTGGGATTTGGAGCTTTTTTCCTGGGATTTTGGTTTTTTTGGGAGGGATTTGGGTTTCTTTGGAATCACCAGGATACCCTGGGATAACCCAGGAATTCCTTCCCAAATCCCATTTCCCCCTTTCCCAGGGAATTCCCTCCATTCCCAGCTCTCCCAGCCTGGCATTGGATCCATCCCCATCCCAACTCCTCTCCGGGAAGGAATTTTGGGAATTCCCTGAGAATTCGGGACTCCAGGAAAGGTCTCCCTTCCCTTTTCCATCCCTGAATTCCATAAAAATCCCTCAGGGATGGATCCTGAGTGTCCTGGATCCCAGAATCCTGGAATGATTTGGGATGGGATCCACGGATTTTCAATCCCAATCCCAACCCAGGGTGATCCAAATCCACCCTCGGACATTCCAGGGGATCCAGGGACAGCCACAAATTCCGGGAAAAATCCCCATCCCCACATTTTCCATGATTTTATTTGGGACAAGGACTGGAGAAGGACGCAGCATTCCCAGTTTTTTTCTCCCAGCCCCGAGGCGGGATCAGGGAATTGACCTTTGCCAGGAGCAGCCTTTGATTCCCGGGATTTCAATCAGCGGGAAAACGGAGCCGGAGCCTTTGAGGGATAATTCCGGCTCAGCGGGAAGGACGGGAGCGGCTCCCGGAGTCCTTGGGATGGGATTTGCTGCTGGAATTGGGATTCTTACGGAATCCTGGAATCCTGGAATGGTTGGGATGGGATTCGTGGATCTTCGGTCCCATCCCATTCCGATCCCGGCACCTCCAACGATCCCGGGATGCTCCGAGGTGTCCTTGGGGTTGGGATGGGATGGGACTGAAAAATCCATGGATCCCATCCCAAACTCCATTCCGGGATTCTGGGATCCAGGACACTCAGGATCCATCCCAAGGGATTTTTATGGAATTCGGGGATGGAAAAGCGAAGGGAGACCCTTCCTGGAGCCCCGAATTCCCAAAATCCTGAAATTCCTTCCCGGAGAGGAGTCGGGATGGGGATGGATCCGATCCCAGAGCTGGGAATGGAGGGAATTCCCTGGGAAAGGGGGAAATGGGATTTTGGAAGGAATTCCTGGGGTATCCCAGGGTATCCTGGTGATCCCAAAAAAACCCCAAATCCCCTCCCAGAAATCCCCAAATCCTGGAGAAAATGTCAAATCTGAAAAAAATCCCAGAAAATTCCCCAAAAATCACAAAAATCCTTCAAAATCTCAAAAAAAAATTGGGTGGAACTTTGGGAAGGAATTNAAAATTCCCCAAAAAACAAAAAAAAACCTTCAAAAAACAAAAAAAAAAAAAAAGAAAAAAAAAATTGGGAGGAATTTGGGAGCAGGAATTCCTGGCTGAGCTGGAATTCTGGAATTCCCAGAGCACCCCGTGGGATCATCCCAGAAGGGCAGGATTGGATCACGGGATGGAATTCCAGCTCCACGAATCCCATCCCAACCCATCCCAGGATTCTGGGTGTCCTCTCCCGACCTTTCTCCGGAATTTTATTTTTTTATTTTTTTATTTTTTTAATTTTTTTTTCCCCGCGAGCGTTAACGAGGCCGTTACATAATCCCAGATCCAAAGGCTCCCTCATTCCCAGATATCTGAGGCTGCAAATATTCCAGGGTCATTATTCCCTTCCGCTCCGGCGGGCGGCTCCGGATAAAAGCCGGGATTCGGGAGGGCGATGACCGGGAATTGATAGCGTGGATATTTCTGGAACTGCTCCGAGGGCTTGGGAATGATGGGATGAGGGGAAAAAAGGGAAAGGGGGAGGGGGATGGGATCAGAGCTCGGATCCAGGGAATGGAGATTTTCCAGGGGAAAAAAAAAAAGGGATTGGAGGAGGGGAAGGAGAGTTGGAGGGGAATGTGGGAATGGATTTAGGGAATTTGGGAAAGGCGGGAAAGGAGGCAGGGAAAATGTTGGGAAAGGCAGGAAATGCGGGAAAGGATGCAGGGAATTTTGGGAAAGGATGCAGGGAATTGCGGGAAAGGATGCGGGGAAAGGTTTGGGAAACGCTGGAAAGAATTTAGGGAGGATGGGAAGGGATTTAGGGATTGGGGGAAAGGATTTAGGGAATGTGGGAGAGGATCCAGGGAATTGCGGGAAAGGATGGAGGGAATGAAGGAAAAGATTCTGGGAATGTGGGAGAGGGTGCAGGGAAAGGGTTGGAAAATGCAGGGAAGGATTTCGGGAATGTGGGAAGGGATGGAGAAAGGTGGGAAGGAATCCAGGGAATGTGGGAAAGGATTTAGGGAATTTTGGGAAAGGATCCGTGGAAAGGTTTGGGAGATGCAGGAAAGGCGGGAATGGCTGGAAAAATGGGAAATGATGGAAAAAATGTGGGAAAGGATGGAGGGAAAGCCCTGGAGGATGCTGGGAATGCGATGAGGAATCCAGGGAATGTGGGAAAGGATTTAGGGAATTGTGGGAAAGGATCCATGGAAAGGTTTGGAAGACCCAGGAAAGGTGGGAAAGGACGGAAAAAAATGGGAAAGGATGGAGGGAAAGGGTTGGGAAATGCAGGAAAACTGGGAAAGAATTCAGGGAATTTGGGATTTTGGGGAATTCTCCTGGAATTCCACATTCCAGGTTTTCCCAGCCGCCCACAAACAGCTGGATTGCTCTGGATGAGGATTCGAGAATTCAAATCCTCCAAGCCTGAATTATTCAATCCCTAAAAAAAAAAAATTCCGGAATGTTCCCGGCTCCAGTCACAAATCCTCGGAGTTGGGCTCCAAGGATTTTCCATCTATCCTGAGGAGCCGAATTCTGGAGCTGGAATTTCATGGATTCTGGAATTTCTCCAAAAACTTTAGGGCGGGAACGAGGGATTTGGGAGCCCTTTGGATCATCCCAGAATTCCCAAAACTTGGGAATTTTCACCCTGTTTTTGGAGCTGTTGGAATCATCCCAAAATTCTCAAAATTCCAGAACTTCCTCTGTGTTTCTGGAGCACTTTGGATCATCTCGGAATTCCCAAAATTCCAAATAATTTTCCCTGTTTTTTGAGCCCTTTGGATCACCCCAGAATTCCCAAAATTCAGAAAAAAAAAAAAAATCCAAAAACTTTAGGAATTTTCTCCGTGTTTTTGGAGCCCCTTGGATCATCTCGGAATTCCCAAAATTCAGGAAAAACATCCTCAAAATTCATGAATTTTCTCCGTGTTTTTGGAGCCATTTGGATCATCGTGGAATTCCCAAAATTCAGGATAAAATTCCCAAAATTCAGGAATTTTCTGTGGGTTTTGTTGGAGCCCTTTGAATCACCCCAAAATTCAGGGAAAAAATCCTCAAAAAAATTTGGGAAATTTTCTCCCTGTTTTTGCAGCCCTCTGCATTATCCCGGGATTCCCAAAATTTGGGTATTTGGGAAAAAAATTGGGAATTTTCCGTACCCGGGAGAGGGTGGAGGGAAAGGCGACCTCGCGCAGCCGGAATTTCGGGACGCACTGGAACGTGACGGACACGACGATTCCCAAACATCCCAAATGGAGCCGGGCCGCCTGGAAAACCTCGGGATTGACGGATTCCGAACATTCCAGGATTTCTCCCGAGGCCAGGAGCAGGGAAACAGCCACCACCTGGAAAAAAAAAGGAGGGAATTCCGCGAATTTTCGGGAATTTCGGAGTGGAATTCCACCATCCAACTTTTCCTTGGACACTCCCGGGGATTCTCTGGGAATTCCAGCCCAGCTGGGAATTCCTTCCCAAATTCCTCCCAGATTTTCAGGATTTTGGGTGGGTTTTGGTTGGGGAATTTTTTTGGGAATTTTTTTGGGCATCTTCAGGATTTTGGGATTTTTCCTGGGAATTTGGATTTTTTTTTTTTTGGGATTTGGAGTTTTTTTTTTCTGAGGGGATTTGTGTTTTTTGGGATCACTGGGACACCCCAGAAATTCCTTCCCAAATCCCATTTCCCCGTTTCCCAGGGAATTCCCTCCATTCCCAGCCTGGCATTGGATCCATCCCCATCCCGACTCCTCTCTGGGAAGGAATTTTGGGAATTCAGTTGGAATTCGGGACTCCAGGAAGGGTCTCCCTTCCCTTTTCCATCCCTGAATTCCATAAAAATCCCTCGGGATGGATCCTGAGTGTCCTGGATCCCAGAATCCCGGAATGGTTTGGATGGGATCCATGGATTTTCAATCCCATCCCGTTCCAATCCCACAATCCCAGGGTGCTCCAGGATTTCCTTGGACACTCCCAGGGATCCACCGGCTTCATCCAACTCCTGAACATTCCAAGAATTCCATCCCTTCCCTAAATTCCCGGAGGTCTGCATGGCCCAGCTGGAATTCCAGGGAATTTTTCCATTGGAAATAAGAGGGAAAGCGGAGAACAGGAATTGTTGGAATTTTCGGGATTTTTCCCACGAGAACGGAGGAAATTTTTGGTTGGGATGGGAATTTCCTGTGGGAATTGCAGGAGGAATCCAGGCCGGGGAAATTCCTGGAATTCCAGAACGGTTTTGGTGGGAAAAGCCCTGAAATCCCATTCCACGGAATTCCGTGATCCCGGATTTCTCCGAGCTGCTGGAATATTTCCGGGGATGGAGCGGCCACATCCCAGATTCCCTTTGTGGAATTTCCATGCAGATCTTGGAGTGGGGTCGGAATTCCCGGAATTCCTGGAATTCCACGGATCCCACCTGGGTGGGCAGAATTCCGTGGCCGATCCCGGTGTTGTGGGTCCCGGTGCCGATGACTCCGGCCGCCGTCACCTCGGACACGGCTCCTAAACTGGGAACGGGGGGGAAAAAAAAAACTCGGGATGAGAATTCCGAGGGGGAAAAAAACTCGGGATGAGAATTCCAAGGGATGCCATCCCTCTTTCCCAGCCCTTTTGTCGGGATGGAGACGCCTTTTCCAGGTGGATTCCAAAGGATTCGGGATTGATCCGGAGAAATCCGGGCGGGGCAAGGCAGGGGAGGATCCACAGGGAAAAAATATCCGTGGAAAAATCCATCCCAAGGAATTCCAGCGTGGGGAATGGGAACGGAATTCCTGGGGGGATTCCATTCTCCTTCTCCATTCCTATAATTCCCATCATTCCCAATCCCAATCCCAATCCTAGTCCCATTATTTCCATTCCCATTCCGTTCCCGTTCCCATTCTCATTCCCANTGGGACAAATGGAATTCCTGGGTTGTTTCCACGGAATTCTGGATTTGCCTGGGCGGGAAAAAAAGCTTTGGAAAAATTGGAGTCCTTGGAAGGATTCCATGGAAACCTGGAATTGTTTGGGTTGGGAAAACTGGGACAAATGGAATTCCTGGAAGGATTCCATGGAATCCTGGAATTGCCTGGGCAGGAAAAAAGCTTTGGGAAAATTGGAGTCCCTGGGTGCATTCCATGGAATTCAGGAATCCTGGATTTGTTTGGGTTGGGAAAACTGGGACAAATGGAATTCCTGGAAGGATTCCATGGAATCCTGGAATTGTCAGGGCTGGGAAAAAGCTTCGGAAAAAACATTTGAACCCTGGGTGGATTCCATGGAATCCTGGAATCATGGAATTGTTTGGGTTGGAAAAGCTCTCGGAGATGCCAGAATCCAACCTTTGCCCAGATCCGTGGGAATTTCAATTCCTCCTGGAATGGTTGGAAAACCTTTCCATGAGGGAATATTCCCAAAATCCAATGGAAATTCCCCCGGCACAGCCAAGGGCCGTTCCCTGTTATCCCAATATTCCTTGGGAGCGGATCCCAATCCCACCCAAATTCATTCCCGATCCCACTTGGATCCATTCCTGATCCCACTTGGATCCATTCCCATTCCCATTCCCATTCCCATTCCCATTCCCATTCCCATTCCCATTCCCATTCTCATTCCCATCCCCATTCCCATTATTCCCATTATTCCCATCATTCTCACGATTTCCATCATTCCCATCCTCCGTTCCCATTATTCCCATCATTCCCACTATTCCCATTATTCCCACCATTCTCATTATTCCCATCATTCCCATGCTCCATTCCCATAATTCCCATTATTCCCACTATTCCCATTATTCCCATCATTCCCATTTCCATCATTCCCACCATTCCCATTATTCCCATTCTCCATTCCCATCATTCTCATGATTCCCATGATTCCCATGATTCCCATCATTCCCATTCCCAATCCCATCATTCCCATCATTCCCATTATTCCCATCCCCATTCCCATTATTCCCATCCCCATTCCCATCATTCCCATTGTTCCCATTATTCCCATTATTCCCATTGTTCCCATCATTCCCATCATTCCCAACATTCCCGATCCCGCTCACTTGGCCAGGGCCATCCCGTGTTTCTCCAGCTCCGGGTTCAGCTCCGACAGGAGAATTCCCGCTTCCACCTTCACCTGCAGCTTCTCCTTGTCCACCTGGAAATCCGGGATCCAGCGCTATTCCCAAATCCGGGGACAATTCCCATCCCAAGCCTCATCCCAGCCCTCGATCCCGCCCCGTTCCCAAATCCCGGAATCTCTCCTGGAATTCCTCCAGGGAAAAAAATCCCATGAGGATTTTCCGGGGACGGAGCCTTTCCTTTGTTAATTCCCGGGGATTTTCCGGGTTCGTGCCGTTGTCAGGATTTTTCCCGGGAATATTCCGGGGATATTCCGGCTCTCACCTGCAGGATCCGGTTGATTTTTCCCATGTGGATCATGAAATCCTCGGAGCAGGCGATGTCCGAGGGGGAGTGACCGCCCCCCACCGCCTTCACCCGCTTCCCCCGCTGCCGAGCCAGCTCCAGGATCTGCGGGAAAACACCGGGAATGGCCCGGGAAAACACGCCGGGAACGTCCCGAAAAACCCG
>VWZS01009592.1:0-19968 GCA_013397075.1 Rhabdornis inornatus
AAAAGGTTACGGTCCCATCACATCTGTGTATCTTAAAAAGCTAGCAATGTGACAACATACTGAAACAATTGGCAGAAAATGTGCAAGCTGCCAAATGTCAGAAAGAAAGTTAAATTGCTTTTAGGAAAGAACAGAGTAAGAACTAGGAGTTACAGTACCACTTTATTTTCTTATCTCTTCAGTTCTGATCACTCAGTAATAATGAAGATACATCATAAATAAATGGGAAATAGGAAAGGCTACCATAGAGTTTAGAGGTGCTGACAACCCTGTATATAAAAACTGACTTAGAAAAACCATGGTATAAGCTCCCTTTGGATAAGAGAAAATATATTTTCCGAAAAAAAAACACCCCAGAACCAGTGGACATGGACTAAAATTGAAAGGCAACAAACTCCTAAGGTTGGTTTGTGGTTTGGTACTACATGCTCAAAGTTAAGTGCTTAGAATCACAGGAGTTGGTAGGGACTCATTGGGATTCGGAAGGGACACAGAGAATCAAGTCCAAATCCTGGCCCTGCAAAGGACACCCCAAGGGGCACATCACAGGGCTGAGAGCATTGTCCAAACACTTCCTGGACTCTGTCAGGCTTGGTGCTGTGATCACTGCCCTGGGGAGCCTGTTCAGTGCCCAGCCACCCTCTGAGTGAAGAACCTTTTCCTGATATCCAACCTAAACCTCCCCTGAGACAACTCCAGGCCATTCCTCTGGATCCTGTCACTGGTCACTAGAGAAAGGATCTGTGCCTGCCCTTCTTTGGATGCTCTCAAATGGTTTAATGTCTTTCTTACACTGCAGCACCCAGAGCTGCCCCCAGCACTGGAGGTGAGGCTGCCCCAGAGCAGAGCAGAGCAGGACAATCCCCTCCCTTGCCCGGCTGGTGATGCTGTGCCTGATGCCCCCAGGACACGCTTGGCCCTCCTGGCTGCCAGGGCACAGCTGGCTCATTTTCTACCCCCACGTCACTTTCCACAGCTCTTCTTTCCAGCTTCTTAAAGATATATAAATATCAATAAAGGTATTCTATGACCAATGTGAAAGTTTAAATAGCTTTCCATTTTTCATATTCAAGAGAATAGCTCTTCAATAAATACTCCAGGGAGGAAAATTTTTTTTTTACAGATAAGCCACAATGTAATGAATAGAATTATGAGTTCCTTTAGAAATTATCTTTCATTTCTGGTACAGAATACAAGATTTTTTTTCATTGGTATTACTTGTTCTTTTAATAAATGAGGCAAAATCATCAGTGTGGAAACGTGTCTGGATATTTATATGTAATTTATAATATAACCTTTTTAGGTGTCACAATGGAAGAGCACTGTATCTTTTCCTCTTTAAAAAATATTGTTCAAGTTACTTGGCAATAAAAATGTTAGACAGTGTATTCTAGCCAGCTGACCTTTAAAGCATATTTACTTGGCTATCAGACACTTTTCAATATGTATGGATTTGGCACTAGACACATTCTTGCATAATTCTTCTTTCTGTAATACAGATGATGACGTTCAGGAGCTACTGAAAAAAACCAAACAAAAGCCCTAAAAACAAACCAACCAAACAAACAAACAAAAACAAACAAAAAACAACAACAACAAAACCCCCAAAAACCAAAACCAATACAAAAACCCACAACCTTACAAAAAGTAGCCTTTGTCAATGGCCGAACCACAGCTTTCCATTTACTGAGTTTCCTGTGCCTCACCTTAATGCCAGCAAACATCAGCACAAAGGAGTTAGTCATTCTCCCAGGCTAACAGTGGACTGGAGAAGGTATCACTTTTTTGAATCTACTGCCTTTTTCCTCAAAAGAGCTTAACAGGTGGAAACTTGTCTTGCCCTGATAAGCTAGTGTGAGCATGCATCTGAGACAGGCTTTTTAGATCAAAAACACCTGCCTGATTAATATTGTAGGGAGTCTAAATAAAGAATATTTATTCATACTCAATTTTATTTATAAATAAAGAAATTGTTCTATGAAAATTATCTACCAGCTTTAGGGACAAACTCTTAAATGCTTTTAGCAAGTATATATGTCAATATCTAAATTGCTGAAGGATTTATCAATGTGAGAGACATTTGAAATTGAATCTTACTAATGAGTCATGCAATAGGAGAGAAGAAAGGCTTCTGTTGCATTAAAGTAAGGGACCTAGGTAGTTCAGTATAGAAGGCAACAGCTAACCTAGGTAAAACAATTCTTGTTTTAATTAAGAAAAATGGCTGGCTGACTCAGAAAAGGAATAATTTGAGCTTTGGGAAAAAAGACTAAAACTTTATAGACTTTTCAGGTACTACTTCATACTGATTTTAAGATTCTGACTGAAAAGTCCACTACAACAGCTTTGTAAGCATTTTTAGTAGTTACCTTTTTCCACCAGTATAAAAAATATTTGGCTCCTAAACTCTAATCCAGATTTGTCTGCGTTGGATTTCTAATTGATTTAGTTTGCTATGCTTCATCTCTTAGACAATGAGATCCTGTTACTAAAATTTCTCTATTCATAATGATGCAATTGTCTCTTGGAATATTCTGAATGTTATGCAGACCTTTTGTTAGGAACATCATTACAAGCTATACAATAAATTAAAAGGGCAGGTCCAGAAGGAAATAATGACATTTAGGCATACTAGATGAAAATTCTCAACTTTTGTGTAGCACAGAAGATAAGCCCTTTTTTTTGAAACTTCAGCTCAAAGAAGACACACTTAAATCTGTAGAACAAGCTACCCAGATTGAAGTAAAAAAATCTGTAACTGCGTATACATGACAGCCCTTACCCAGGACAGTTTATTAGGATTCCTAAATTTGCTTGCCAAGAAAGGGATTAACCAAGGCATCAACTAGGAAACAGTTATAAAGAAAAGCAGTCACTAAAGACAGAAGTGTTCACAAGAAAGAGGAAGAGTGAAATAATTCAAGAGACTGTAGTCAGAGAAGCAAAGTCAGTTTGGGTTTTTAAGATGAGCGAGGCAAAGAATCCATGGGGTGGAAGGGGAGCAAAAGATTTGTTGCAAGGACAGAGACGTAGCACACTGGGGTCAATGCTGAACAGCTGTAGCTGAGGTAAGTTTTCATGCTTGGACATCAGACTGGAAGAAGTATGAATCTCACTGGTGTGAGGCTCTGGATAAAAGCTTACCTTATTAACTGAAAGAATGCAGTGGAAACAGAACTTAGAAATAAGTTCTTGCTCTTTTCAAAGGCGTGGCACAAGCTTGGCACACACTTCAGCCCTGCAAAGACAATTGCATGGTGCCAGTTCAGTGAGAGTCATAGGCAAATGCTCCAAGCAAAGGAGAACCCATGAGTCAGTAAAAGTCCAAAGGATGATTAATGTAAGGTGTTTTGAGCACTACGAACAGTGTGACTGTGTAAGATTTAAAAAAAAGAAAACAACATTTTGCTTCTTTACCATCTAGGACAATGCCTCAAGAGCTTCCTGTAAAATCAGGAAAGCCTGCAGCAAAATGATTGTTTTCCCAGAATTATAGTGCCATTGCCAGGCCCCCAAAGATACAGTGACCCTCCAGGAGAGGCACAATATCTTCAAGACTCTCCTGAAAAAAGATGAAACAGAGCAGAATTCCAAACGTAAGATGTTTCAGCAGCGTTGAAAAGACTAGAATTGCACAAAATGGGAAGCCTTCTAAGACCCTCCCCGAGCGCAGGCAATGACATAGGCTCATTGAAAGAAGCATCACTAAGGTCTGAGAGAGTAAGAGAAGGTGGAATAGGGTGCATAAAAAGGAAAATAAAATCCACAATACCAAAAAATTGCATGAGCTACAGTAATAATGGACTATACTTTAAAGAAATAAAACATATGAGCAAATTCTGTGCAGTTTGTTATTCATGTACAGGTCATCTTAGAGATACTTCTTTGATAAAAAATGAAACAAAAATTGCTGGTTTTGCCACAAAATTTGGACTTCTACCTGTAATAAAACATCATTTTCATACATTCCCTGCAAAAGAATGGCAGTTAGAACCTGGACTGATTTTTGGCTTCTTGTAAGAACCTATAAACATCAGTTACAATTATGAGTGTTAAAATCCTTAGACCATTTGAGCAAAGATGATGTCCCGATCAAGGCTTCAGGAACACAAAACCTGATATGTATTATCTACATGACAGCATACATTTTTGAGGCAGCTATAGAGTAACAGCAATATATTCCCCACAGACACTGACAGATGACTGTGAAAAATAACTGGTGAAAAAATTTCTAATTTAACCCACCAATCTCCCAAAAAAGATTTCACAAAAACAAGGTAAGAATTAGCCCCTGTTAAGCTTTTAAGGCAATCTGAGGAAACAATACTCCTACTGCTATGAAGAGTTCTAAAATGGGATTCAGAATAGAAAGATATCTCTGCTCGTGGAGACTACCCACCAATCTCTTTCTTGAAATCCAGAGCAGGCAAATACAATTTAAATTGCAGCACAGAATTGTAAAGCAAGCATCCTTACAGAAAATATTTTCTGTGATATATAGAAAGGTAAATACTTACAAGACTAAAAGCACTCTTGATGGCATATTATTTCAAATTCCCTCATATTTTTTAGATAGGGAAATGCACATGATACTGGAAAGGTTCAAATAGTGGAGATATGCCTCTAATCCTAGCAGTAACATAGAACCATTCATAGCTTCAGCCTTGTTCCTGAAAATGCTTAGTACTTTTTCTATTTCTCTGTTCAAGTAAAGTTGCAAGGGTTTTTCTGGTAACAGAACACCACATGGTTCTATTATTGTTTATTGCAAATTAACAGTCTTTTTAAAAGTTGCATGAAAGATGCCTCCTGAGCACATGTTAGCTTTCAGCAGTTCTTCACAAAGAACTGTTGGACACCTTTTCCCTCCCACAGTTTTATATTTCATTTTGGCAAAGACAGAAACATGTTCCCAGCAGAAAACAACCCTGCCAACTGCTGGCCTTCAAAGAGACCTATGAAAAGAAGTAAAAGATAATGGGCTTTCCTCTTCCCTGATAAATCCCTAGCTACCCACAGGTACACATCTCTGCTTTGCAGGTTTTCTCTTAGTTTAATATTCATTAAGAGAATATCGAACTCAGCTAGTCTCATTACTGAATCTTTTTGATTACCCTCTTGTGTATTATTTTAATTTCTGTTGTTTATGTAAAAAGCTGAATGAAACCATAATAAATACTAACAGTGCCAGAGAATTCCCACTTAACTATAACAGACATCTTGACAGCTAGAAAAGGCTCAGCTCCTTCCATTTAATGTTACTCAACTGATTTGGCCCAAACAGTATCTACTTTCATGCTTCACCTTTCTACATGCACCTGCTTTTCACCCCATCCCCTCTTTGCATTAACCTCAACAATTTCACTTATTTTTCCAAACTTGCATAACCACAGAAAAATTAACGATGGAAAGATCTCCAAAACCATTGAGTGCAACCTTTGGCCAAACACCACGTTGTCAGCTAGAACACAGCACTAAGTGCCATGTCCAGCCATTTCTTGAACACTTTCAGGGATGGTGACTCCATCATCTCCCTGGTCAGCTTATTCCAATGGTTGACCACCCTTCCAAGGAAGAAATTCTTCTTTATGTCCAATCTAAACGTCTCCCGGGACAGCTTGACACTGTGCCCTCCCATTCTGGAAGCTGTTGCCTGGGAAAAGAGGCTGACCTTCACCCAGCCACAACCCCATTTCAGGCATGAGCCTCCTTTTCTCTGGATACGCACCCCCTGCTGCCTCAGCTGCTCCTCACAGGAATCACTGTCTAGACCCTTCTCCAGCTGTCAACCTATGCTCTATTGCAATGTTTCAAGCTAACACCCACAAGGTCTTGCTACTCTGGTAAGCAAACAAATGCAATCACAGATTCATGCTTAGAGAACCTGATTAATGAGAAACAAGTGAGGAGTTGGAATTACAGAGGTCATACACAGAATCTGGTCCTTATTCTTATAACAGATCATGTCTAAGTGTTCGATATATTAGCATCAGAAAAAAAATGTGAATGCTATGCAATTAAACTCTGCAATACTATGGTTAGGCAATTTCCAATTTCTTAAAGCCTGCAGCGACAGTTTTTTGGCAGAAGCTTGTGGTTACAAGAAAAAGACGTTGTTCCCCAAGCAAAGACAATCACATATGTTGAGGGACCCTTCCCACCAAAAGTATACACCTTGGAGAATATATGCTCAAGAAAATAATCCAGAGCTCTTCTTTAAGTTCATAAAAAAGGATGATTCACAGTTTGTGTCTTTGTCCTCTATCTGGAACATATGGAGGGCCTTCAGCCTTCTTCACTCAGCACTAGTCTCAAGACAGCTTCTGCTATGTGTAAGCCTTTAGATTGGTATTAGCAGTGTTGGTTAAACCTTCTCTTGTCTTGCTGCTGAGACAACCTACCAGTCCCAATGCGGGGCCACCATGCCCTGAGGTACCCATTGCATACTGCAGCACCACTTTCAAGACACCTCACACACACAAGCATCTGGATAATTCCTTTGTCTGGGCTGGATGGCAGCAGACAATACCCTTCTTTACTTTCAAAACGAAAATAAAAGTGAAGAACAATGAAATTTGTCAAGTAACACAACAGAGACAATTCAAAACAGAGAAATCCACATGCTCTCTGTGTTTAGCAATCAGTGACATCACAAACTTGTCTCTCCTATGCAAACACTGGAGGCCCTTCAAGCACTGCTTTTGGCTGCTCTTATACGTCAATGAAGTACTCCAAGGCTTCAAGGGAAAAATTTTAATTAGATACTTTGAACTACTATCTATATAGTTTTCACTTTCTTATCAATTCATGTCCATGGAGGGCAAAAAAATTTAAATTCTTACTATATCACTGCCCACTCATGGTGATTACCCCTGTCTCTGCTTTGACCTTCAGTTTATCAGAAATACTAAACAAAGGTAAAAAAAAATTCTGCTGAATGTTAGAAATCAATCAAAACTTTTGAGGACAGTGTCTCTCCAGCTTCCATGTCTTCTACTTAAAGACTTTGAGTTTTTATGTAAATATTTATCCAAAGTTTGTTTGGTGTTTTTTTTCAACTTCCCATCAGTTATTTAATGGCTGGGTACCCCTCTTACATTTTCTGTGTCAGGTTGATTTTTCCCTAACTGGAACAAAATATTTTTCTGCACTTATGTCAAAGCACTTCTTGAATAGATAAACACTGAGAATCAGAGAGAATTTCAGAATATAATATTTATTTCCAGATATTTCATTTTTATTCTAGGTGTATTTATAAGTTTGCAACTCATTATAATACTCTTTCAGAGATAGCAGAATCTTTGCTTATCTCATAGTCATGTATAATTACCACTTCCTTTACTTAAATGTGTTTATGTGTAATTTTTACTAAGGTTTTTGTGAGTTAAGTATACAAGTGAGGTCATCCAAATGACACCCAAGACACTGATGTATAAATTTATATTCGAATTAATGGGTTCATCAAAAATCTCTGGTCAGACACCCTCTGAAATTTCCTCTTTCCTAAACACATATTTCATATACTTATGATGAGGAGACAGTACCATACTTTCATATTGTGATTCCCAGCTTCAATTATTCAAAAGAATAATTAGCCTGCCAATCTTTCTCAATAATTCCAACTCATACAATCCATTTCAATAATTTCAGACAATAGTTTTCCCATTAACAGGAATATGAAAAAACTAGCAAAGTCAAGTGAAAAGTACAAAAGAGGATTGCAATACTTTGCCCTGAGAGTGTAAGCTTGACTTTCAACTGAATTTAAAAGTAGCAAGAGAAAAAGTGATATTTTATACCAATATTATAAAACTGATATGATATAAAATATATTTTATTCCAATATGGAATCAAGTGTCTAAATAAAGATATTTTCTTAACGGAAGCCAGGTAACGATAGTCTTTCAATACTACAGTGTTTTTCAAAACAAAATTGGAATAAATTTGAATTTGATTAAATAAAGCTTTAGTAATAATAAAGAAAACTTCTTTTGATGTTATAAACCAAATCTATTTTTGTCCTTCCTTACACAGTTGACACTGAAATACTAAAAGTCTTTTCTTCCTTTGGTTCAATTTCCTGACAAGAAAAGAAGTAAAAGCTGCCAAAATTTTCATTTATGCTCTTAAATACTTGCAAAATAAGCATACAGGTAGTCTAGAATAAATATTTAGTTATTTTATATCAGTAAATATTTTGCAGATATTATTAATATAATCAAACACAAGCAAGTATGCAGAATAGTTTGGGAAATCAGGCAGTAAAACAGGATGCCTGGCTCAAACCTTGACTTCCTCCTTTTTCTTTCCTAAGCAAGTGAGAGCACTGCAAGACAGTGAGCACTACCATGGTAAGCAACTGCACGTCATCACAAGTTAGCCGGCTACAGAAGAAACACAACCCAATATGAACCTGAAGCTCCTGGAGGACCCCATTCCAGAGCCTAAAGGAGGATGTGAATGGGAAACCCATACTGGAGTAGGCTCCTGGCAGGACCTGTGGCCCCACAGAGATAGGAGCCCAGCAGGACCTGTGGAGAAGCCACACTGAAGCAGGCTGTTCCTGCAGAACTGCACCCTGTGGGAGGGACACACACTAGAGCAGTTTGTGGGGTGCTGTATCCCCATAGGAGAAACCCACACTGGAGAGGTTCATGGAGGACTGTTTCCCATGAATGGAACCCCATGGTGGAGCGAGAAGAGGAAGGAGTGCCAGAGATGATGTGATGAATTGGGTTCAACTCTCATCGCCCATCCCTTTGCACCGCTGGGAAAGAGTGGGAAGAAAATTTAGGAATAGAGTCTGGAAAAAAGGGGGCAAGGTGTTTTAAGGCTTGGGTTTTATTTTTCTCATTATCCTACTTTGATTTGATTGGTAATAAATTAAATTAATTTTCTTGAGTCAAGACCCTTTTGCCCTTTTGCAGTAATTTGTGAGTTATCTGTCCCTAGCCTTATATTAATCTATGAGCCTTTTGTTATCAGTCCTTTGCCCTGCCCAGTAGAGAAAACAGAGAGACAGAGCAGCTCTGGTGGGCGCCTGCCAACCAGGCAGCATCAACCAATCACACTCTCCTCTTTCCCCAAAGTAGGAAATAAGAAATTGGATTTTGCCAAAAATATAGTCATTTTGTTTATCTGCTTCACAATCTACCATGCTCTGCTGCTAAGAACAGAAATGTGTTGATGTTTTCTCTGTTCAATTCTATGTGCGGAAATTCAGAAATGCATAGTAGATAAAAGCATTTCAATCTTTTGAAGATTTAGGATGTGTTTGGTTGACAGCATCCCAGAAGAACCTAAGAATAGCAGTGTATTTCAATTCACACAAATTTCTTGTTTGAAGTAAGTATAAGAATGAGGTAAGTTTGTACAGCCATTCTGGATGCAGATTGAAGAGGTTGTCAGCTGAGGCTTGCATGCTGGTGTGACACCTTGAGAAGCAGGCCTCTCATTCCAAAACATACCAGGCATTTCTGCATTGTGTTCTGCAAAAGTGTGGAGGGCAGAATATATTCAAATACCTCAGTGCTTTTCTACTTAGACAGTCTGAGTTCAATTGTGTTAATTTTAGTTTACCTGGACCCAAGCTAAGTCAGTTCAGAGCACCTGCTCCTTTACCTACTTCTGTTTCTTTTTGCTAAAGGAAGGCTTATTAAATTGAAGAGTTTCTCACAAATCTGAGGGCTCTATATAACAACAAAAATACTTACTGGGCAACAGCCATTGTGCCCTGGACAAAACATGACTTATTAAGCTACTAGAGCCAAGGGCTAGGAAGAACATAAAATGGTAATTATTCATGCAAAATTATTTCACAATAGCCTTCCTTTTGCACACCCATTAGGGTAGGGCTTAATTACAAAAGCACATATTCTTAAGTGCACAGGCTACTCAAAGAATTCAACACTATTTTCATTTCAATAGAGTGGACAGGCACAAGAACAACATCACTTTTGCTGATTAACATTAAATAGGATTCTTTGTCTTAATACTGTGGTTTTCTGATCTCCAGCAGATAGCACATTCAAAAAGACAGTATTCCAGTATTCTGCTCACAGAAAATTAATAAAGTCTTTCGTTTGAAAATACTTATTTTCTCTCTCTAATTGAAGAAGATTTTTGTAAGATAATACTCTGACAGGTGGTTTGTAACCAGCTTTTGCAGAAGATAAACATAGTAGCTGCTCTTGCTCGAAGCTGACCTTGACTCCCTAATGGCAAATTGAAAATAAACAACAAAACAAAAAAACAGAGAAGGGTGGAAGAGGTTTTTAAAGAAAAGCAAGCATTAAAAAGCAGTGTTTATCCCTGAGACTGATTTTCACATGCTGACTAGCTGCTGCAACAGACACACGATATGTTATCAGCCACTCCAAAGCCTCGCAATACTGTTCTCCTCGCAAGGTTTCTAACGTCTGAAAACCAGCTGCAGAGTACACAAAAAATGTAGTAACAATAAAGGAGTAAAACACCTTTGAGCAGTTCAGAAAGTGAACTGGCTAAACAAAAGGCAACAACATGTTTTCCCAGTTCCCAATGTCACGCTCAAGTCATTTAATCATCTTCTATTTCAGAAGACTAGCTGCAGCCTTGACAATAGCAATATTGCATGTTCAGTTCTACTGTTTACTGCTTTGGTGTCAGTTCAAAGTACAGAGATTATGCTCACGCAGAGCAAAAGGCAATTAAATCAGGCACTCCTGAGACTGCCAATTGAAACTGAACTTACAAACGAGTAATCCAATTTAAGACAGGACAAACACTGTTCTTGAGGAAGATTATGATCTGAGTCATCAAGTTTATAAAAAAATTAGACCCTTATTAGTATTAAAGAAACAACCACTGATCATTGAGATACAAAATGGGAATAGCATTTTACAGTGTAACCAAATCATTGGTGCTTTTGAGCTGGAGGGTATGTAGGGTATGAACACTGTTTTCCCTCAACTGCTTAACTTCCAATTTTTTAAGCATCACAAAAGAAAAAAGGCTGTGTTTGTAGATACTTGAGAATACCAAAAAGGCAAACATTTGAAACTGTTTGTAAAAATTTCATAAAATTATTAACATTCCTATTACATAAATAGAATTTTCACTGAGATGCTTAAGTCATACATCTAGCTACAACACAGGAATATCACATCAACTCTAATTTGTAGAAATGCATTTTATAAAACAAAATTCCAAAGACTTGTTATAACAAGAACTTCAGCTTTACTTCACTTCTTTGAGCTTATGTTTTGAAAAATGCCACAAGGCTGACCTCTGCTGGGTCATAAATATTGAGCATCTGAAGTGGCAAACAAATATTAAAACTTTATTGAGCATGAGAAAAAGTAGGAATTTTTTACCACCCCAAAATATTTTTCATAGGTCTTGACATGAAAAGGACATATTCTTCACAGTCTCTCACAGGAAGTTAATATGCTGCAAGTCATTGTAATAAACAAGAAACTAATGATCCCACTACTTATTTGCCAACTAGTATTTGAATACAAAATCAGCTAAAGGACTCAGAACTTTTTTTTATGAAATTATGTTTAAAAGTTAGCACTGCAAGTATCCTTTGAAATCACACAAGACTTAGTCATTCACAAGGCGAGATCCTCACAAGTGCTCATGTAAAAGAAAGGGAAAAAATACACATTACATCGTGCCTTTTATTCACCTTTGGAGTCTGCTTAGAAGTATCAAGGTCAGTTCTCCCTCTATTCAGCCGGAAAGCTCACAAATGATTGCCTGAAGCTTTTCTCTCAGTCACCACTAAAGTTTCAAAGAATCTTGAAGTGATTTCAAATCACAGTTATAAAGTGTAAAAAATTCACAGAAAGACGCAGCAGTACACAGCCTTAGACAGCCTTAATTAGCACCTATGTTATTATAATCCATGCCAGCCACCAGATCATGCTTCTGTGTACCTTACTCTCTACCTCAATCCCAGGCAAAGCAACTGCAGCATACCAGAGACATACCTTGCCCTCCTTGACCTGACTACTAGGCAGAGCAGAGATGATTTCCATTATCCTTAGAAGTAGTCATGCCATGGAAACTAAAACTGTGACCCCTACTTGCCATAAACACTGGAATTTAAGTGAAGAATAGTATCTAGTCTTGTTTTCTTTAGTTGCCTCAAAAATCAAGAGAGGAATGAAAAATCAACTGTTTCCCATCACCCACTTAATATCAAGCTACCGACTGAAGCTAATGAATGTAAATAGATGTGTGACTCGCATAGCAAAATCCATAGCATGCAAACTGAGGAGCCGTGAGATTTCGTCCAGTCTTCTACAAATGATGAGTCATTATACTTACCCTTTTCTCACTATGCCTTTAGCTCAGTGACTTTGCTTTCAATAAATATCAACTAAAAAATGTCTTCTGAAGACACAAGGAAGAGTTAAAACTCACCGTATTCCATCATTCAGTAGTGTGAACATAAAAAAATCCCAAAACACATCCAGCTCCATCTTCTACCCAAAGAGTATTATACCCCCTTCTCAACTCAAATCTGCTGCTTATAAGTATCGCTTTATTGTAATGTACCCCACAAGATAATCAAGTGAGCTCCTGAACAAGCTTGACAGAGTTCAAAAAATGTTCTGTGATTCTGCTTTTTTTTTCTGATAGATGGGAAAGATTGGTGTAATGGAAATTCTCAGTTGAAGGAAATAATTCCAAATACTCATCTTGCATAATCTACAGTTTTATAAAAGCTGCAAAAAATGCAATTCTCTAATGTCAGACAGTACTGAGTGTAGAGGTCACATGAGATGAGTCATCTGATTTTATTTAACAATCTCCAATTTAGACTGTCAAAAACAATATTAGCCCCTTTGCCTCAGTATTATGTCAGGAAGTCTTGTTGAGTATAAAAGAAACTTTTTACAGACCTGTGATTTTCCAGAATACAGTCTTTCCTTCTTTTTTCTCTCTTACATGACCTATATATCTTTTTGTCAGACATTTAAGCTAGAAGTGACCATGTTAGAATTTATTTTAAACCTGCACTGTTCCATATTAATGCCTCTGTTGTTACTGAACCATCTGAAAACAATAAGATAAGATTAGCTAATGATGCAAACAGATTTTTATTTTCACATCCTCAAAGAGAACCAACTCATAGGAAAATATATTGATTTCATGCAAAAACCCACAGGGCGTCTCTCCAACATGATCCCTTATCTGTACATTTAGGCAGTTCTTAAACGTTAAACACTTACTGACATTACCCAGGAATAATTTTATCAGATGCTACTAAATGAAATGCTATAATGAGCCTATTCTATCTACAATATTTGGCCATATCCTTGGCTCTATCAGTTCTTCCAAGGAATCCATAAAAAACAGATAAGAGCTAAGTGTACTGTTAATTTACATAAATCTTCTATATAAATAACCCACTTTCATTAAAATTTCTGCAAACATAAAATAAATGTGTAAGCTCCATCACTAAGGAAAGCAAGTTTGTCATGCAAGAGTATGTTCATTATAAAGAATTAAAACAATGCATTTAATAGACTTTAGCTCTACTACTGTGCTTTAGATTTTCCCACTAAAATTCTGAATAATTTTTTCCCCATTTTGCCCAGCTTTGCCATCAGACTCATTTACTATTTGCTATTTGGATCATTCTCAATTATCCTCTTGAAAAATGGTGTATTTCACACTGTTCTACTATTATTCTGCCTTCGTCAGGACAATCAAGAGATTTTTCAGCTTTAGATACCAAAAGTTCAAAAAAAAAGCAATGAAATTGAAAATTACTGTCTAGAACCAACAGTGTTTAAATATCCTGCTTCTTTTGATTACTTTTAAAAAAGGACTTCACAAACATATACCAGCTTCCTTCTTTTTAAACACACATTAAATCTTCTCTTTGTAATTTAATTAGCTTGGCAATGTTAAGTGTGAGTTAAACACATAAACAAGAACTTATGAAAAGGAAGTTATTTCACATAATTTTACATATTTAGTAAGTTTGTCAATTCCTTTTAGTAGATTGCAACACTCACTTCTAAAACATGATTTATATAGGAAGAGAAAATGTCCTAGATGCAAAATTATGCTATTGTCTGAGATTCTGCAGAAAACAAAAATCAAACTCCAAAACTGACATCTAATACAGGAGGAGATATTGATTAAAAAATATCACACCGCAGATCTTTGGAAATAGATTTGCAGTAAAACCCATTTTATAGGCTTTCTTTTTCTGAAAAGCTTCTCTCCTCCCACTTCTGCTTAAAGACTAATGAATTTATGAAAATAGTGTTAATGCATGCCAGCTATTAGGAAGTATACCAAAAATTCCAAAGTAATAAAATACCTAGAGTTGTATCTGTGAGTTTATGGATTTTAAATCTAAGACAGATGAGGTTATGTAGAGCTAGAATCCTAGACTCTCAGGAAACCAAAAATTGTGATCAAGAAATAAAGCTGGTTATTTGAGTTTCAGTCTCTGTGAAAGAAATAGATGCTCTTACAATGTAAAACATCTTCTTATAAAANAAACCACCAAAACCCCCAAAAATTAAAACAAAACAAACAAGGAAACAAAAACCAAAACAAAATCACAAACAAAAAACCCCTCCCACACAATATTTCTGCTCAAAGATCTTGTTCAAAAAGTCTAATACTACCTTGACGACTAATGGTTTTACACTAGAAGCTTCAGCACTACAAAGTTAAATATNACTGACATCTAATACAGGAGGAGATATTGATTAAAAAATATCACACCGCAGATCTTTGGAAATAGATTTGCAGTAAAACCCATTTTATAGGCTTTCTTTTTCTGAAAAGCTTCTCTCCTCCCACTTCTGCTTAAAGACTAATGAATTTATGAAAATAGTGTTAATGCATGCCAGCTATTAGGAAGTATACCAAAAATTCCAAAGTAATAAAATACCTAGAGTTGTATCTGTGAGTTTATGGATTTTAAATCTAAGACAGATGAGGTTATGTAGAGCTAGAATCCTAGACTCTCAGGAAACCAAAAATTGTGATCAAGAAATAAAGCTGGTTATTTGAGTTTCAGTCTCTGTGAAAGAAATAGATGCTCTTACAATGTAAAACATCTTCTTATAAAAGAAGGCAAAAAAAGCTATGGCATATTATCACAATAAATTTAAAAGTGTGGTGTATTAACATACTATCTTCTTCACTTGATTTCCCGTCTCCGTCTAGTAGAATATGAAGGCAAGATCACACAGATTTTGCCTAAGCTTCCTCTGATATGAAGTGAAATAATAGCTGAAAATCATTTCAGAAAATAACATTAGTCATCAATCACTCTCTGTAGTCTTGAGTGTAAACAGCTTATATCACAATCCTGGCAAATCAATCAGCTGTTAAAGAGACCTCTCACAAAATACGAGCAATTAAATAATCCTTACATATTAGCAAATAAGAATGGCAGCTATCACTCAATTAAAAGCACAGGACTAGACGAAACGGTTTTGCAGATGGCTGATGGTTAATTTGGAACAAGATGTGTTTGTGTAAGGAAAAAGAGCAATGTTAAGCAAACTCAGCTCCCCTCTCAAGACAGGAAGATAAATACCATTATCTCCTCTTTGAGGAAGTGCTGGAGCAAAACTGTGACAGACGTGTCACTAATAACCAGTAGGTCAGGAGAGATGTTATGCTCAAGGTGGAGTAAAGGGTGAGGGAAAATAGATTGCTCTGCAGGGAGCAAAGAACACAGCAAGAAACCCAAATGAAAATCAAAACCAAACCAACCAACCAAACCACCAAAACCCCCAAANGCAAGATTACACCAGATGCTCCTGTTAGATGACAAACATAGGTTTAACCAGACCAAAAAAGCAGCAACATCTTCTGCCTTTATTGAGTCTTCCTCTTGATGTGCTTTAAAAGAATGTCGGCTAGCCCTCCATTTAGTGAGGGTCTTCAGAACAGTCACTAGGATAAGCGTAATGAAGTTTGGATTGTGGGCCTCATGGTTCAAGGAAAACAAACCCAGAGGATGCCATGATGTTTGGCAATATCAAGACAACGCAGGGCTTTAACACAGAAATAAATGTTACATTTCTGAGAAAGTTAATATCAAAAGGGAAGTTTCTATTGCCTACAGTTTAGGGTTACAGAATCTCTGTTTTTCCTGAGATATTTTATCAAGCTTACAGTCTTCTCTGAATTAGCTTTCAAGCTTAGTTTTACCAAACTGCACCCTGAAAGGAATAGGCAACCTTAGCTAACCTTACTTCTGTGCTCCTACCCTATTCATCTTGCATATTTGCACTTGGTTCAGCTGTAAGAAGGAGCCATACTCACATAACTTCTGTTATTGAAATAAGCTTTTCTAAAGTGTCTCCCAGGACAAGAGCATGGTTAAAATTTAGTCTGTGAGATTATGATCTCAAATAAAATTCCCTCCCTACAGTTCCTACAAGTTTTTCAAAGATATTCTGTATTTTTCACAGCCTTGGGAATTGTGAGCAAATGGACCTTTTTGGGGTTTTTTTACCACAGCCATAGAACCAGATCTCTGAAACAAAAGATCAATTCATAGAAACATACAGCTTATGTTAACTTCTCATAATGAAAATTAATTAGTAAACTTTAATTGCTGTTCAAAATAGAATCAGGAAGGCTACAGTTTTTTTAGCTAACAATAGGGAAAAATTCAACAGGACAGCAGAAGGCTTATTGGCAGACAGTAAGATTATTTCAAAGGGCAGATAGATTGGCTTCAACTTCTCTGCAATGTAGGAAGTGATGGCAGAGATCACTTAGGGTGGGTTTCCACTTTTATGCAAGACTTGCTTCCAACCAGCCTTACTCATTATTATATTTAATGGATTAGTGACGTAAACAAAATATATGTGAGTAGTCTAATTATAGGCAAAGTTTGACAGCATGTAAACATACTTAGAATACTATGGCACATCTAAGATTTTCTCATACTTGAAGATCTAGCACAAAAGGTTAGAAATGGCCTCAGACCAATTTTAAAAGGAATTTTTATATTTTCTTAATATTTGAAAATACCTTTCTGTATCAAATTTGCTTAGGAAAAAGATTATTGATATGAAGTCCAAGTGTCTCTGTGAGAACAGATCATGAAAACATGTATTGTTCAATATCACACTGCCCAAGAAATAACCCAATCTATTAAAGCAACTACCTTGTAATGTACATAATGAAAGTTATTGACTGCTTAGGAAGTTAGCAAGGTACAAATGCTGTCAATACTGCATTACATTTTCTACTAAAATGTCAGAAATTCGTTGAGATGTCAGCTGTCTTCTCTCCAGTATAGACTACCCTGACATTCAATACACTGTGAAATGCTGTTCTTCAAATCTCTAATGGATAGCCTGAAATCACAACTCAAGGTACATACAGGAAAAGGGCAATGCTTTAATAGATAAAAAAGTGCTCCCAGAATCAACTATGTAGTATGTACAATCAAGTTATAGGTACATTAGATTTCATAATGCAAAACTAATCAAATCAATAAATGCATGTACGCTACAATGTCACTTCAATATTTGAATTCCATTTTTAGAGGAACCTCAAGGCTTTAAAATTTCCTGATGAAGTATATTCTATTGTCAAGCACCCAGCCTTTTACAACAATACACAGTAAGAAAATAGGGGGGAAAGGCTGCATTGCCTATGAGAATAGGTCAGTATTACATCAAGTTAATGGAATTTTAAAGGAAGATCACTCAAGCTGTAATGCACCATATGAATCAGAAAATTGAGAATTAGTTTTCAAGAACAAATCTGCCACGTTAGGGTCAGCAATGCTAGAAACTGCCACTGAGGCATGTTAACTGAGGTTCTTGTTAATAGATCCCTCAGGGCAGACTAGTGACGCAACACTGAATGAATGGTGGAGTTTCTATAAATAGATATAGACAGACAGACAACAGGTTGATTTTGGAATGCTTTGGTTAAAATGGAAAGGAAGTACATAGGAGATTTGGTTATTATGTATAGAAATACAGCAATATAAAAGTGACACTTGAGAAAATATACAAGGAAAATAAAAAGAAAGGATAAGAGCAGATAGTGATGAGGAAAGATATCACCACCCTGTGAGACCTGATTGCTGCAATTTAGAGGTCCAGTGGTTGAAGTAACAGTTACAATTTTGATCCATCTGGAGTAGAGGAAATCCCTAAAATATGTTCAGGTGGGAATGCCAGGGTATTTCTACTCAGGGAGGAGTTTTACAATGTCTCTTATAATACTGTGTGGATCACATGCAGTCCTCTGGTGGCAGGCCCAAGAAATGAGTCTGGGGGCAAAGACACAACCCCTATTTGTCATACCAGCATAGTTGAGCCAATTCTGCCTTAACAGAAGAGATGAATACCTTCAGGCCTAGGTGTGAATGTCCCTGTATCTCTCAGGATGCGAAAGAATTTTCTGAGGCAGAGGAAGGGGAGGAAATTGGCATGATAAAAACCCACATTGCAGTATCCCATATTGCAGGATGTGTTCCTTGGAGGTGTTTTCCCTTATCTGTCTCAAACCTCAGCTTGCTGCTTGCTGGTAGGTTTGTCATGGTCATCCTCTGGTGACGGGTGCTCATCCCCTCCGCATCCAGGCTGCTCTTATGCAGGTTAGAGGTTTCATAACCACATATCCAAAAACACTCCCCTTCCCCTGTGGTTGAGGGGTGCAAACAAAGCACCTGCTGCTTTTGCAAACAGCTGACTGGTTGGATCATTAATTTTTAATATTACAGTTTTTCACAAAAAGCAAAGCAAAATCCAGTGTTTCATACTTAAGCATGTACAGTAAGTTAATTCCTCACACTATATGTGTACAAATACAGCCTAGTTTATGCAAGAAACTCGTTTTCAGGGAGGAAAAAAAGCTGTTGACTAATTACAAAGAATACAGTACATACAAATACATTTAGACCTTAAAATGATAGTCAAACCAAACCACAGCAAGTATCCATTATCACCCATATACAGAACAATCCCCTTGAGTGTGTGGTGGGTTTGTTTGTTTAGGTTTTGTTTCTGTTTTTTGTCACTTGTTTTAAAGTAACAGACATTTAAAAAAATAATGCTTTACAAAAATACTGATAATGGTTCACATTACTACAACCTCAATAGTCTCCTCTTTTTCAAATAATTTTCTATGATTTTAGCAGTATCCCCAATAGTTTTTTTGAGTAACCACGTGCTTCTCAGGCTCCTTTTGCATGTGATCCATCAACAATACACTGTCTCTGTTCGTTTGCTGATATATTTCAAACCACCTACATCCGAAAGCTTCTGGTTCTGTGAAATGGTTGAAAAGGCTTTTTTAAGGCCCACATCAGTATTGGTGGTTTCTGTTTAGTTTTTTCAGGAAATAGCATCGCTTCGGTTTCGGGGCTAGGAAATCGTACTCTGTACACTTCAGGGTAAGATTTCTGAAACTAGAAAAGTACATTAATTCAAATTAAGAATTTGTTCAAACATATACAATAAACTATTAAAGTGAAGCTTGCATTTCTGAAGCAGGGAAATTATTTCTCTAATGGACTTTCAACATCTCTATATATAAAACTAGACAATATTTCTGATTTGGGTTGATTCATCACAGTATACTTGTTCTAAGTTATAAATCTTGAAATCCCCAAGTGTAGACACTATTTTCAATTTCAGTATTTCTCTAGAAGAATATACGTCTAAGACTTGATAAATCTTTTTAAGTTGAAATTAGAAACTGTGGAGAAATTTTTATTTACTTGCTTGAGCTTCTTCTTTTTATCTTTCACAGATATTTCTTTATTCATTACAATTTCTTCCAGCAAAGCTGCCAGTGGTTCTTGAGAGCCAGTTGCCCTTTGGTATTCAAATTCACCTGTAGTGATTCGGTGACAAAATGATGGAGGAGGAAGTGCTGCATCACTATCAGCCCCAGCATATTTTATCTGAAGATAGAGTAAAAAAAAAAAAAAAAAAAAAAAAAAAAATTTTTTAAGAAAAACAC
>VWZS01009592.1:21451-36976 GCA_013397075.1 Rhabdornis inornatus
TAAAAAACTTAAACTTAGTACAAAAATAGTAAACTTAGTAAAATAATAATAAGTAAATTTAAAAAATAATAAGTAAACTTAGTACAAAATATTCAGACCTTAAGGATTCACTTCTAAAAACATTTCAATTACAACAATAATTTTAACGAAAGACCACTTACAGGTAATTATAACGTTGGCAGTAAAAAACTTTAATTATTTTAATCAAATACTATTCAGAGTTCACTAAAAACTTAATTGCTGTGGAGCATGTTTAGATTTGCACATGCTACTATAGGATTTTTACATAATGTTTCTGCAGCTTAGTTTCTCATAGCACTTAATTTTCAAAAACTTAAATTAACCAAATACATGTTGTTAGCTAGTTGGACTTGGTAAATTATGCCTAATAACTTCATAATAAAGTGTTGCAAACATCAGTGTAGTGATATCACATATCACTGTGGTCCCACAGAAGCATTAGCAAAACCTTGGGTTTACTTCAAGACAGTTGTGTGTGTGGTGAAAAAATCACAACTACTGAAATAGTTGGGATTTTAATTTTTTGGGATGGCTGAAAACAGGTAAATCAGAACATTCAGCTCCATATTTCTAGCTATGACTGAAACAGGCAGTCTTTTCCATTCGTACTGTCTGCAGTGATAATGAACAGAAACCTCATCTGCTTTTTTTTTTTTGGTTGATTTTGCTTGTTTTTGGGAGTTGCTTGTTTGTGCTTTTTTTCTACTCAATAAGGAAATCAATGGTGGTTTAACTTTGAAAGGTAAGGAAACCTCTAAATTCTGAACAACTTCTTTGTGTGCTCACAAATTACCATGAAATCCCACTTCACTCAAATTCAGATTAGTTTCCAAATAGCTGGGATAGACAAACCAGTTCCTTTAACAAACAAACAGTGTTTTGCTCATACTCTCCAGTAAGAATCTTTAACCTGTGCTGCTCCAAAAGCCTATCCAGACCTTTTACCTTACACTTATACATACCAAAGTTCTGGTCCTCACAGATTCAGAAAGAGGTGGCAAATCCTGGTTTAGACTAATTCTTGCCATCATTCTCACCAACAGCTGTAGTCTTTTTCTGTTTTCTGGTGGCAGTAGGAGACAAGATATCTGAAGAGCTTCTACAGCTTTGCTGGGTTTTTGCAGTAGTCCTGATTTATATGAGATCAGAAGGTTGGGGAACGTTTCTCAGTTACATATTTCCATAATATTTAACATAATATTTCTAAATCTAACTCCCAAAATTTGTTTCTTACTCATTCAAGATTGCCTTAGAACTCCACTCCCCAAGGAGACTAGAAGGATATCACTAGAACTGGACTACTAGAACTTATTTAAGTTTTTAGAAGATTTTCTTCCGATGCAGTGGAAGACATTGATAGCCATAACCAACAACTCTAGATATTAGAATACATGAAAAATTACAACGTTTTGTTCCATCCTTTGCTCTTTTATTACCTTAGCACTCAACATAACTGAATGGTATGCACAGATACAACAACCATGTTAAATAAAATGTTAAGTCTTTAGCAACAATCAGAGGGAAAGAAAGTGTGCGTATGCATCAGTGACAGCTATAACAATACCAACATATATACAGACATTTAATCTATGCCTAACTCTGCTTACAGACTCTTGAGAAACACTCCAGAGAGCATGGTAGAGATATTTGAAGACTGGACAGGAACAGTAGAAAGTGACAGTAGTTTAGGCACCTACAGAAAATCACAAAAATAGCATCTTATTTTAGGTTCATGAGGCTCAGTGAAGGAAGCATCTACTATGATTTTGTCTAAACAGCACTAGTATGAGAACAAAAGCCAGGAAACAAAAAATCTGCATTACTGAAATCTAGAAGTAATTTCTGTTAGAAAAGGGACAAGGAAGAAAACAGAGACTTTTTTTTCCATAGGACTATAGAAGTTGGGAGAGATATCTGGAGGTTATATAGACCTCTCCACATGTTCAGAGCAGGTTCATCTCTACAGGAAGGTGCTCAGGACTACGTCCTCTCAGGTTTTGAACAGCTCCAAAGACAGACCTTCCACGGCCTCTCTGGTCAACTTCCACTGTTTGATCACCTTCCAATTAAAATGTTATTCTTTATGAAAATGAGGTTTCCTGTACTTCTGTTCCTGCCCATTGACCCTTGCCTTGTCATTGGGTATCACCAACAGAAGCCTGGCTCCTTCTTCTTTACCCCTTCCATACCAATCTCTTATACAGACTACTTAAGATTCCCCCTGAGCCTTCTCCTCTCCAAACTAAACAGTCCCTGTCATCATTCTCTTCCCATATGACACACGTTCCAAGACTTTAAAAACTTTTGGTTTGTTTCACTGGACTCGCTGACAAGTGCTGAGGAAATGTCACTCTTGACCTACCAGCAATGCATTTTATGCAGTTACAGATGATGCTTATATTCTTTGCCTCAAGGACACACTGCTGGCTCATGGTCACGTTAGTGCCCACCAGCACTTCCGAGTCCTTCTCAGCAAAGCTGCTTTCAAACCAGTCACCCCCAGCATTTACTGGTGCATGGGATTATTCCTCCCTAGGAGAGGACTTGACAGTTCCCCTTTTCTGAATTTTATAAGATTCCTGTTTATCCATTTCTGCAGCCAGTTGAGGTCATCCTGCATAGTACTACAAGCCTCTGTCGCTTAAGCTACTTTTCCCCCCATTTTAGTTATCTGCATGCTTGTTTAGGGCACTGTGCCCTTTTTTAGGACAGAATGTGCCACCATCCTGGTCATCAACAAATTGTTAATCATTACTGGCCACACTACCAGCCCTGGGGTGCTCCCCACTGACATTGAGCCAGACTTCGTGCCACAGATCACAACTCTGNCCCATAGGGATACAAAGGAAGACCTTGTGGAAAGCTTTACTACTCTCAACATAAACAGTATCCACTGCTATCTCCTCATCCACCATTTCGGTCAACTTCATGGTGTAAAAAATGGAAAGTTTTTCTTATTGAAAAAGAAGTGTGGGGTAGGTAAGGCGTTCCAAGGAGACGGGTAAAGCGGTGAAGCTTTTTCATTTTCATAGTAAAGCTTTTTCTAACTTCAAAGGAAGATTTGGCAAGCATATTAATACATATGTTTAGAAGAGTAAGGAATGATTCCATATTAACACTCCACTTTTTTTAAAGAGACTACAAAATTAATGTTTGACTTCTTGAAACACTGCACAGTTTTCATTGATTTCCACATACACGCTGGCATGAAATCTTTCTTCTAATTTTACTTTCATGAAATACTGTGAAACTAAACTAGTAAAACCTGAAAGAGATGAAAAACAATGGAAAAGCAAACAGAAACAGAGTATGAAAGCAGAAGAAAAAGTTTTAAAGATATCAACGAGAGTTGCCTAAGACAAATGTCAGAAATTGAGCTATATTCAGTATGAAGCAAGACTGACAACTCACAAAGTTTAAAAATACTAAATTCCAGAAACAAAATTATTGTTATTCTGGATTCCTTTCTCATCTGAATAGTTAACTAAAGCCTGTGGTAGTCATACAGAAAGCAGCTCAAAAAACTAACCTGCTACAAAGTGGGCTTACTTTTCAATTCAATTGTTCTTTCTGAAATTTGATTACATAAAATGTAATCAAACATTTTATCATTTACTGTTTTTCAGTAAGCCATCTCTAGCATCAGAATTGTCAATTCTAATATAGTGTGAACCCTCGAAAAGTTCTAGTTAATAACTAAACCATTGCTTCTTTAAAGCACTACATTAGTTAATGTAATTTCTAAATTTAAGCAACAAAGTATTTCAATTCCCTTCAAATGTCGTATTTCCAGGGTTAAAAACAGTGCTTAAAGCCCTAATCCTTTCTAATCCAGACTTCATTCAAGCAATTTCTAAAAGCTTAGAGTTTTTAAGACATTTAAGGATTTGTAAAAAAAGAAAAATCTGTTAAAATCCATCTGCTGGGTGCTGAGCAATGAACAGTGGCCTTTAATATTATGAAGACAAGCAATGAAAGACTTTTGAACTAATGTGATCAAGAGGATACAAAAAATAAAACCAGCACGTGATATGAAATAAATTTAAATATTAAACTGTTCTCTATGTAGAATGGAAAGGACAGGTCCTAAAGAATTCATCTGTGATAGTATTTAAGTAAGGTAAAATAATTCCAGGATATTAACTCTAAAGAATACTCTTTTCATTACATCCCAAACTACTTACCTAACACACTAACAAAAATATCAAAAAAATGAAATGTAAGAAGGGGTTCTTTCATCTGGCCAAAATAGTCCACTATAGTTTTGAAGACATCTCTTTCAAAACCTGAGTATGTAGGCTGCTTCAGATCTGAACAGCTGGGCCCTACACAAAACAAAAAGGAGCAAAAAAGAGAGAGAACATTTATTTTTCAGCCACCAAGTGAAGTGGATCAGTGTTTTCTAATCCAGCCTATTAAAAGGGATCATTAGAGGAAAAAAAAAAAGGAAAAAAAGAAAAATAAAGATTCTTCAAAATAAGTGAAATTTTATTGATCTACTATTGGACAGATCTATTCCCAATAAGTCTAGTGAAGATGCAAGTAGAGAAAAAACATTAATAGAATAGTTAAACCTTTACATAATTTATTTAAATAAGCTGCACTGGAAGGAGAATACATGCGGACAGGTCTTTTCCAACTTTCTTTTAGAAAATCATCATAATAAAGACTGAAAGTGAATATAAACATGATTTAATAAAGTGGTGAAGACAGTTCAATTTATTTTTTTGAGGGGTGGGTTGTTTGTGGGATATTTTTCCCCTTCTGAATTTACTTACAATTTGCTAGACATTTCATTGCGGATAATATCCAATGAGGTAGCTCCTCTGCACAAGAAAAAAAGACAGAAATTAAAAGGAAAAAAAGGAAAAAAAAAAGAAAAATATTCAACTGTTAGACAAAAGCAAAGCTGAAAACATTTTAACATGCTCCTTCTATGCAGTAAATCAAGTGACTCCAGAGGTAGGCTATATCTTAATGTAGGATCTAGCTCGAATTACATCTATATTTCAGTACCTCCACTGCTATCAGAGTTACGCATTCTGCCGTTGCAGCTCAATCAGCAAAACAGGTCATATCACAAAACTTTAACCTACTAGACTAAACAAGTTCTAGATACAGCCCTCCACAGTGCTATACAGTGAAGTGTTTACTGTTTCAATATCATATTTAATTACTCTACAAATCTTATGAAAAGATGGTGGCAATAATACTGTGATATATCAGAGCAGCAAAACAGTTTTTTTCCCTGATGTGAAAACAGTTTTAAACACTGTACTATCTTCAAAACACATTGACTGAAAACTCAAAACTCTCTCAATGTACATTTTGGCTCTCTCATAATTTTTAATACATTTTTTCTTCACGTAAACCCTCCAGTCCAGGTAGTTAAAAGGATAGTGCCGAGAAAGTTACCTTGAAATGATTAATATTCCTACATTTATAAGTGGTAAAAAGTTGTTGCTGTTTCATATTCACTTTTCAACCCTACTAAAGCCAGAATATGCTTAAGAGAGTAAATACGAAATAAACCCTGACTCTTACTATTGGGACATCAGAGGAGAACAATAGCATTTTACTTTTTAAGTACTTTAGTTTTTACAGATGTGGTCACACAAGTATAAAGCTGCAACAGGTTAATGTAGATTAGAACTAATAGTTTAATCCCGGTAGATTACAATATAAAAAAATTAAAAGAAAATTTCTAAAATACTCACTTGACTTGTCCTCTAAAGTGACAATGCCTTGCTTATTGACATTATATACATTTTTAACTATATGTTTTGAATTCACAAATTTTGTGTCTAACACTTCATCCAGAGAATCCAAACCCAAGACCTTCTGTAATCTGCAAAAATATATAAACACACAGTTCATACGCCATCTAATCTGGAAAAGGCAAATATGAAGTATTAGGATACAAGTTGGAAAAAAAAAAGAGACTTTCATTTCATAGAGAATCTCTCCAGTTGGGTGATAGCCATAATGATCATTCAGTGCAACTCCTGTTCCCCACAGAACCGCCTAGATTTATAGAAAATCCTAAACTGGAAGGGATCCACAAAGATCAACTCCTGGCTCTGCACGGCACGACCACAAAAATTATACCACTTGCCTAATAGCATTGTCCAAACACCTCTTGAACTCTGTCAGGCTTGGTACTTTGACCACTTACTTCCCTGGGGAGCCTGTTCCGGTGCCCAACCACTCTGGATGAGGACTCTTTTCCTAATATCCAACCTAAACCTCCCCTGACACCTTCAGGCCACTTCCTCAGTTCTGTCACTGGCCACCACAGAGAAGAGACCAGTGTATTCTCCTCCACTTCCCATCGCAGATTGCACTGCAATGTCCCCTCAGCCTTCTCTTCTCTAGGTTAAAGAAGCCAGGAGACCTCAACTACTCCTCATGTCCCCCCCTCTAGACCCTTCACAATCTTCACAGCCCTAAAAAACTCTTTTTTTAGTACCTAGAAAAGGTTTAATAATTTTAATACCTAAAACTATACCATATAACTAAAAGCACTGCCAACATGCTCTTTGAACTCTGTCAGGCTTGGTGCTGTGACTACTTCCCCAGGGAGGCAGTTCCAATGCCCAGTCACCCTCTGAGTGAAGAACCTTTTCCTAATGTGGAGCCTGTACTTCCTCAGACGCCACTTGATTCCATCTCCTTGTGTCTTATTGCTGGCCACCAGAGATCTTCCACGTCTGCCCCCACTGCCTCTCTGGAAGTTGTAGGCTGCAATGAGGTCACCCCTCAGCTTTCTCAAAACTTTTTGTGATTGTACAGCTCTTTACTCTATCCAGATCTCACGGCAGGCCCTGTCTACCCTTGAAGGGGTCCAAAGTTCCTTCTAACCTAGTGTCATGGACAAACAACGCACATTTGATTCCTGCATCCATATCATTTATAAAAACATGAAAGAGCACTAGCCCTAGAACGGAGTCCTGCAGAACCCCACTGATGACTGCTCACCAGAGATAACCACATTTACTACAATCCTTTGTGCCTGACCCATGAGCCAGCTGCTCACCCAACAATATTATGGACTTATCAAGCTGCATGCTGGACAGTTTACCTAGAAGGAGATTGTGAGAGACAGTATTTAGCTTTAACTTTAAGCAAAGTATAAAGCTTTGCTTAAATGCAAAACAACCACATCAACTGGCTTCCCTTGGTTAACTAGATGGGTGACCTTGTAATAAAAGAAAATTTAATTGGTTAAGCAGTATTTTCTGCTTCTGAACTGTGCTGGCTATGACCAATGACTGTGTGTCTCTCAAATATTTTTTTATTAACTCCCAGAACAACCTTTTCCATAATTTTATGGGCACTGAAGTGATACTGACAGGTCTGTAATTACCAGAGCCTGTTTTTTGCTTTCTTAAAATTGAGAAAATATTTACCAGCTTCCAGACAACAGGGGTCTCTCCAGACTCCCAAAATAAATGAAAAAAAAAAATGGAGAGAGATCCTGCAATAACATCATCCAGCTCTTTCAGTACCCTGGGATGAATCCTGTTTGGCTTCATAGATTTAAGCACATCCAGCTGGTTTCAAATAAATTCAGGATGAGCTGTGAGTCTCCCCATTCCCACAGTCATACTCTTCCAAAACAGAGCTGTGGGAGTCTCAGTGTCAATTAGCAAACTTAAAGAAGCCAGAACTTCCTGTCAGGGAATGCTATTGCTCCCTGATCAAGCTGTCAGGGTTTCAAGCATCCTTCTACACAGCTTGCTGTGCCAACCCTGTTTGCCCACGCAGGTCTTTTGGTTGCTAGAAGCTCTATAGGAGGCTTTATGTGAAGGAGTGGCTTGGCCACCACTGCCCCGGTCTCACCTGACCGCGCCCTATCAGCTGCTAAAATGTGAGCTCCAGGCTACCAGAGGGTCTCTCTATTCCCCTAAAGTTTCCTTGGTTCAGGAAACCCAGGAGTACACATGGACTAAAGCCCTCTGCTGCCCATCATGCTGTCACCAAAACTGAGCACTCAGTGCTGAGTGTGTTATGTGCAGATAATGTGCTAGGTTTCCATTAAAGTGATCAATAGTAAGACCTCAACTATGCTGTAATATTAGCAAGTGTATATTATTTTTTTTCCTCTGTAGAAACAGTCCAAAGCAATCACTTTAACTTTGCATAGGATGTTCCTCTTGAATATAGTAAAGAACACATGAATCTCAAAGCTTCAGCACTCAATTAGCTACTCAATTTCTCATACAAAGGATTGTACATGCCATTGAAAGGTTTCATAGCACTTCTATGTAAGTGCTTTTATTTCCTAGCAACAAAAAAAAGAGACAGAGAAAAAAGGTGATTAAACAAGACAAAGCCCACACAACAAAGACTTGTATAACACAATATGCAAAAGTCAAAAGGTACTAAGCACAGTAAAGTTTTTTTTGCAGACTTTATTTTCTGAATTTGTTAGCTAAATAACAAGTGGTAGAGTTAGTCTAGACACCATGGCTTTGAAGGCAGCGATGAAAAGCGAGTGGGTGAAATTACAAGCGTTACCAGAGAAGACAGACAGGACTATTACCTACTACACAGTTTTACTATAACAGCAAGTGACTCATAAGTATACTCACCGTGATAAAGTCATGGATTTCCATATCTCTTCTATATTTGTTTGTGTTAGCTCTCTGCGGAACACAAGTTTGCATGCTGGTACTTCCCCGATGGCAATGCTGTGTCGCTTGTACCACATCTCAGAGTTCTAAAATCACAAAAAACTCTCCTCATTAAATGGTGACTTTTCAAGTGATAAACAGTATAAAACGTTTATAGTACAGAATTGTAAGTGTTCCTAAATTCCAGTGAAGTTTTTAGGATGCAAGTAAGTATTTCAGAGAAATGAAACATTTTCTCAATCTTACACACACATCTTTTCTCAATTCCATAACTTGTCCAAAGCTGAAAATTATGTGTGTCAGAACAGTCATTAAAGTTCAGGAGTCAATGGCCTTTAATCCTATGTTCAGGTCCTATTCGTGATTAAAATCAGTCATGTACCATTTTAAGATTAAACATAGGTTTATGGATATGTTATTGGAGAATTATGAGATACCAAAGAATTTGAAAAAATTAACCCTTGTTCAGTACATACTGAAAATAACTAAACAAAGTTCAATAACAGGTTCTATACATAAAGAAAGTAAAAGCAAATCACTACATCTGAAGGCACCCATCAGATGGAGTCCGTCATTGTAATAGTGTAATGTAAAGCTGAGAATGCAGCAGACTATCCTTTATGCAACCTTCATGTACAAGCTTGATTCTTGAAGATTATCATCAAGGTATTAATGAGTGGACATACATTGCAGCTTGTATCAGCAGCATCCTTTTCAAGGCAAAATTCCCAATCATTCCAGTTCTTTGATTTACACTACAGAGCAGTGCTAAAGCACAGTAAAAGTATTCCTTGTGATCACAACCAAACCACAATATGCACTCCAGGAATGCACTTAAATATTCCAAGCACTAATTGTCTGTCATTCCATGGCAGACAGACTAGAGCTATTTGGAAGCAAATAGCACCCTCTGAAATTAAGGGTCTGGTCTTCCACATCACTATTTCATGACACAGACCCTTGCTCATCAATCCACACACAGCCACCAAGTGCTCAGATTGATGCTGAAGCTATTCAAGGTACCACCATTTTCAGCTGTCTACTTCAGCATTCCAGTGGAAGCTAGACCTAATTATGAGGCAGCAGAAATAAGCTTATACTTTTGCCTCACTTACAGTCCACAGTATTAATCCAAACTGCCAATGGAAGAGATTTTGAGTCATGCCAAACTCTATGCTGTTGCATCTGAGTCAGATGCAGAGGCAGACTTTTGCTAATTCTTGTCAGGCCAGGATGTTTGGATGGAAATTTAGAGCACAGTTGGAGGCCATAACATATTACGCCTTCAACAGATACTTGCTCAGTAACTAAAACACTCTATTCTCTTTTCTTGTCTTTGACACCATCTTTTTTTCTATCTTAATCTTCTACCTACTATTGAAGTTCTAAGGACCATGTTTTTCCTCTTCCAAAGCTTCTTGTACATGAAGACTGCACTTGATTTGCACACAATTTGATTGTAAATATGGAATAACCATTCATTCAGAATATTTAGATGTCCAGCAAAATGGTAGGAGCTGTTTTTCCAAATAGATTGTGGTTCATCAAGAAATCTAAGGCCAGAGTCCTATTCTGAAGGACAGCAATAAAAAGGCAACAATCACCAAAGAAATCTCAAATTCACAAATTATGAGAACACACATATAACGTACACTGAAGCAAGCAGCTTAGAATATATATAGCTCCAGAAGCCTAGTCTTTTACTATGTCCAGGTGAACAGTTGATACAATTTTGGTTTACTAATAAAAGCAAGATTTTTCAACAACATTACAAAGGCTGGATCAATCCAGATAAGCATGAGGCAGGATGATTTTCCAGGCTTACAAAGGACAACTGAAAAATCATGACCACTTCTCCTTAGCCAATACATACTCCTTATGAAAAAGGAAACTGAATCAGTAACAGCTTTATAGCAGCTAGGAAGGTTGTAATACCGTATGTACATGAAGTGTCCAAATGAGAGTTACAGTGTGACTATTTTGTCTTGTAATATAATAAATGCCCTATTGGAATTAGAGCAAACTGGAATGAAATATGGGAAAATACACCCATGCTGAACTCAAATTGCTCAGGGCATTGCAATGTGTAGCACAAAGGACATTAAAAGCTTACTTCTCCAGCAAATGGTAAGAAAAACTTCACAAAATTTTAAAATAGAAGTATTTAGCATTTAATTTTATAAGCAAGCATTTTGTGACACAGCGTAGAGGTCATCAGTTCAGTTTTGCTTTCCAAATATGCTTTTGTCTGGGGAAATAAAACCGGGTGTCTTACCATTGCGGCAGATTTTACTGGGATGTGTTCTTGAGAAGGGCCAGCCTTTGTTTCATTCCAGTCTGGAAATTTAATTACTTCCTTTCCACATGAAGGTTTCTTTGGATATGACTTCAGTGGTGAGGAAGGAGGAAATCTACAATTAGAAAACATTTTTAAAGTCTCAATGCCAACTTAATCCCTATTTACCAATGCAAAACTGTAGTCAGCCTTCACATGTGAAAATACAACAAACGCTTTGGACATCCACAGCCCAACTTAGATGGGTGACACGTGATATGTAAAATATCATGGAATGTCTTGTTTGCCCTCCAGCAGCTGCTCCAGAACAGTTCAGGTCCTTTGAACCTCCCATGGCATAGCCCAGCCTTGGGTGAATGTCTGATATCCCAGTGCATCTCATACAGCACTAGCTGTCTTTGCATAGAAAATTAACATAGGTCTTCACTAGAAGATGTTGATTTTTCTGAAAAAGCTGTGGGTATGTTTTCCCCCATGTCAAGTGCATTGTTAGCATGCATTTCCTAAAGCAAAGCTAAATACCTAAGTTGCATGACTAACACTTGGATTTAGTTACAGTGCATGCAAGTGTCCACACAAAAGTTTTGCCCACATTACCAGTTTCTTCTGTGTTTCTATGCATTCTGTGCGAAGATCATATCCTGCAGTTCTTTTCTGGAGTCTTTTTCCAGTTGGTTTTGCGGGTAACTATTTGACTTCTTAAGGCATTTCAAGAAGTGCCTTGAAGAAATTAGCAGAAATAAGCCCTAAACCAGCCCTTGTAGAAAAGAAGGAAAACAAAACTATCCAGCTTGAGCAGCATCAAATTATTGCTAAGCTTAGGTCAGAGAATGTACAAAGGAAGTAATGACAGCATATCAGAAAGACATATCAGTTAGATGGCAACATCTTTTCAGACTAGCCCAGATCCAATCTTGTCCAGGCTTCAGATGCTGAGATTCCTGATGCATTAAGAAACTGCTTAAGCCTCACTGTTTTAAATCAGACTATAACAGACAGATATCTCCGTGACTTTGCAACAAGAGCTTGTACACTGCTGAATAGCGTGCATATGCATCCTACCAGAAAAAAGGCTTGAGAAATCCTCAAGTTTCTCCAAAATGTCACCGACCCTATAAAGGCACTTCAAACATTCAAGTTTTTAATTTAAATTTGTATTGCAGTTTGGTTAGTCCAGTATTGTTACACTGAATGTTTAAACACACTGATTGTTTCAACCACACACACTGAGCACATTCCACAGTGCTGTTCAACAGCACATCCACAACACAAAGATATCACTTCTGTCAGACAATCCCTCAGAGCCAGCAGCAAGCACCTCACTCTAATCCTGCAAGATTTAGTCTGTTTTTTAGTGGTAAGCCAGACTAGATGGCAAATGTTCAGCTGTTCAGAGTGCTCTCAACCATTTTTCAGATATTCATTATTTTTCAGGAGTTTATTTTTAAAATAAAACATACCCATATATCTGCAGCCTTTTTCCTTTGCCTTATACTATCTTCAGTAGTTTCCTGTTTCTTCTCCAGTTCCTCACAATTTTTAGCTTTGTGTCATTTGCTGCCCTGATTCACAACCAATCAGTGAAAGATTAAGTTCTCACAGGCAGAAAAAGGAGCTACATTCCCCTTTCTCAGGTAGAATTACAGCAAGACCTAGATGTAGAAGGACTAAAGGCACTCAAAGCGAAGGACTGAGGAGTACACCAAGGCTGACACGTCGAGATCCAAACTGGTTATAGCCAGCAACACTAATATTTTATAAAAAGAGGAACTAGAGATACCTGTTTGTGTCCAGAACAAAGGATACAGAACAAGGTCAACTAACAGTGATGTTCCTGATGAGTTCCTGACAAGTATTGCTGCTGAATTCCCAAAAGATTGCTATCATTGCAAGAGTGCTAACCCTTTTGCTTGTAATAGAGTGGTTTGGATTCCAAAAAAAAAAAAAAAAACTAACTTCTCATTCATTACTGTAGACTCAACTAAGCCAGTAGGTCAGGACACACTGATAAGTCTTTGCTATTTTTAGAAGTCACATTAGATCTTATCTTCACATTTAATACTTGCCAAATATTCTCACACAAATCAACTTTCGGCAATATTTCTTTTGCATTCTCTGTGGATGAACAAGAGCAGACAGCTACACTTGCGTGTGAAGTTAATGAACAACACAACTGTGTACCACAGTGTGCAGTTACAGCACGTTAACACAAATTTATACAGAAGGTATGAAGCATGTAAGTATTTCCAAAGTGAGCACTGTCAGTAGAATTGACTCGTACCACTACCTCCATCAGCACTGTGAGGAGAAAAAAAAACCCGTATTTTACAAGTAGCCTTGGGAAAGTCCACCAGAGGGAGCTGCCAGGACATCGAATACATCACTAAAATAGGCTGGAAAAACAATGTTTAGAAACTTTAATAGGAGAGAAGCATGGTTTGATACTTAAAGCCGCGAGTAATGTATATGGCTTATTTACACACCAAGCCCAGTGAGGAAAAGCTGGCTGCAGCTCAAGATGTAAGAAAGGTATGCATGTTTAACTGAAAAAAGTTCAATTAGTAACTTAGTTATTTTTTCAGTGGGAGAGGCAGAAAGAATATCACAACAAAATATATAACAAAAGAGATCTGTTGTCCAATAGCAAATCCCTAGAGAGAGCACGCAGAAAATTAACAGAAATATTTCACCCAGCCAACTTCCACAGACTGCAGCTCAGTAAAGTCATGACTGAAAATACAAAGAAACAAAAGAACAAAATAATTTGAACATATACTCATGCTAATGCAAAATAAACAAAAAACCCCACAGCCACACAAACACAGCAAAATCAAACCAAAGGAATATAGCATAACACCTGCAGTTAATTGCAACTAACCCCATATTAAGTCTTTGACAAGAATTAAGGCCTAGAAATAAAAAACTAAAGATCAATAGAGCAAAATGAAAAATTGACTTAATACATATCAAGCAGGAATTCAGTACTATCCATTTGCCCAAAGAAAATATTAAGAAATCATTACCTAGAAATTAATATGTAAAATTTGAGTATGTAATAACAGCTATAATAAGTAGAAACATAAATTTATTGCTAACCTATTTTCCGTAATGTTTTGCATAACAAGAACTCCCATTCCCTCAAAAGAAGGTGCACCATGATAGGAGTTACAAATCCATACTCGAAGTAATGGTCATCTTTATAATACTTCTGCACCAAACAGGACACCACAAGATGGTACGAATTCAGAACCTGCAACTTCTGTCCACCCAAACCTTAACTGAGGTCACATGAGGTCAAATAATCCAGTCCAGTAATACTAAGCTTTTATTACAAAGAAATTTCTTCTCCTCTGTCAACAAGCCATCAGCTGAGATGCTCAACAGGGATAAGTAACCAATCATCCTTGAGGATAAGTAGATAAAGCTTTGTCCCTTGTCCATCTACAAACCAAGGAGCATAAAAAATGGTCACATCATAAATGTCTTCAGTTCAGAAGGCCTCTCTCTTCTCTCAGAAGTGGAGACCAGAAGCAACCAAAATAGTCAGGGAGTTGGGGTGAAGGACAATTGGAGCTGGATGACCAATGGCATTCTCACTTCCACCTATGTGTCTTAACGTGTACTCTCCCAGCACCAACAAACCTGATGTCTGCCATCAGCAATCAGAATACCTTGTGAAAGCTGCAAAAGCTTTTGCTGATATTCAAAGAATGTAACTGAATAGAAGTGATATTCAAGAATATTTCAAAACAGACAAGAAAACTGAAGTCAAACATTAAATCATGGCAGTTACCCGTTACTAAGTAAATTAAAGTCTTTAAAAGGAAAAAGGGAAAACATGTCAACACCTTTTCAGAGGCATTCTACAAAAACACTTGTGAGACATGAGCAAGAGTTATCATACTCAGTTTCCAAAAAAACCAAAATCTTTTAAACGTATACAGGCTTACCGATATAAATGGCCATCGTCTGCAAAGTCCTCTTTGCCCCACCTTCCTTTAATATCTTCGATAACATGATTTTTCAGGAATTTTTTAAGCAGCTTAACCGTTTGATCGCGAGTCACTTCTGGGCCGAAGTTTTGGTTAGAGCCAAGCAGTTCATGCAAACAGTCCACTGCCTCCGAGGCTTTGAAGCAACGCTCGTAGCTCTTGAAACGACAGCGATGCTTCCGTAAGGGCATCCCAGCTCGGAAGAGCTCGATTATCTCGTTCCACTGGGAAAGAACAAAGCCAATCGTTACGGGAGCTCTACTCCCAAGTTTTCCTGCGGTCAGAACGCAGCCAGTTCTGCAAGCAGAACTACACACCTTTTTGACCATCAGCGTTCACAAGAACATCGAAACCTAAGCCTAAGATTTAAACGGCTGAGGCCCGAGAGCAGACACCAGGTTTAGGAGGCAGAAATATTTAGACCCCATACTACCTGCGGATCTACGGACACGGCTCTAGCCTCTCTTAGGTTTTACCGGGACAAAAGGCTGAGTCCCCCCCCTCCGCCCGGCCGGGCTCTGCCCCGCGCCAGCCCCGGGCGCCCCCGCGCCGCAGAGACGCGGCCTGGGAGCACCGGCGG
>VWZS01009592.1:45282-76042 GCA_013397075.1 Rhabdornis inornatus
TTTTTTTTTTTTTTTTTTTTTTTTTTTTTTTTTTTTTTTTTTTGTCTACTATAGGTAACTTTCACTACCAGAAGATATGTTCAACTGTAACTCCACTATTTCTCCATACCTGCAGCAAATTTGACTCCAAACCACCAGGTCCACGGCATAATGGAATGATGAAAAACATGCAGGAATGTAACTTGGTTGTTTTTCTTACGCAGTACAAAAAATATCTGAAACAGATTTTTAATGAACACAATGTTACTGAAGATAATCAAGCCAAACATATTTATAGAAAAATTTACACATCAGTGCTGGTTGCTCACTACAATACATTTAAAAGTTCTTCACAGTTACAGTATTGGGAGAAGAAGGAAAACTGAGTGAGTGTCTGGCTAAGCAAACTAGTTTTCAGAAATACTTAAAACCAGTAAGCAAAATCTCAAAAGCCAAGGCAAGCTTTGAAACCAAATGTCAAAGGTTGAGCCATCTCCTACACGTGCAACAAACTGTGTGAGATGGACTAGCTTGGATTGAGAAGTCTCTACAAGTATCATATTTTAAGTTCGCTGAACTATTAATGAAAGGCTATTTGAGAAAATTAACTGAAGGACTAACAGTTGAAAATACTATGTTAGAGAAATAGCACTTTATTATGAACTCTGACTTAGCTACCTTTGGAAAACATCAAAATTGTACAGAATATATGTAGGTATTCTTAATTGATATTGACAGGCCTCATTTTAAAGGACAGGCATCAAGGGAAATGTTAAGGGAAGACAGCAAAAAACCTAAGGAGAAGTCAGGTCATGGAAAGGGTAGTTAGTATCAGATACAGAAGAAAAGATGTCTGGTGTGCCAGAAAAAACATTTGGAATCAGCTAATTTAAATACAGCTAAGAAATTACTTCTGCAATAAAACAAAAAAAAACTGATGAGGAACAGGTACCTAATTGTCTGTATTCAGGCAAAACATTTAAAAATTTTAAAAAACATTTAAATCTTTTAAAAAAGATTTTAAAAAAATCAGGTTCAGGACTATTTAAAAAGGAGCACTATAACCTGTGGTGAATAAAGGCAAATAGAGGAATATACTTGTCAAGATTTTCCTGTTTTAGCACTCCTGACACTTGCATTATCATTCCATTTGGTTTAGACAGTAAGAGCTTCCAGTGTTGAATTGTGAACATTTGCAGATGAAAAGTCAGACAGCCAGCTTTGCTCAGAGGATGTAGAACATCCTCACTGCTCATGAGTCAGGTCCTGAACCACCACTATTGTGCCTCAAACAATAGGGCAAATAGAACTGCAGCTAATTCCAATACTCAGAAGGTGGTCTGAAAATATCTCAGTCAGTCCTATCTGGTGCCACTTTTGGGAAGATGGCTGCTGGTGGTGAGTGAGGTCTGCATTCTGCTTCAATGCATTGTTGCTCAGACTTTCTTTGAAAGAGGTTAGAATGCCAGCCTGGCATCATACATCTCTATAGTCACAACACTCAAGACAATCTCAGAAATTTAGAGGAAGTAGGTATGGCAGTTTTGTCCTGCGTTCAAAGCTGTTGATGATATTAATGGGGAAGACAAAATCTGAAGACGATGTAAAAAAAAAATATTCAGCATGATCAACTGATTTTTATCTGCAGCATTGAGACAAACATTGTCATAGCATAACAGATTAGTGTACTCAGCTGTTAAACAGAGAAGTTATCCAGACTTCCTAAATATTTAAAGGTGTGTTCCCTCATTAACATTTTTCCTGATAATGAAGGAAGAACAGTGTAAAAAGACAATATCATACAGAGGGATAATAGGGGTAAACCTGATGGTAAATGTAATGGTATTCTAATTATTGACAACTGGAGGACTAAATAAAAAGCAACTTGTATCCTCAGCCCAGAACAGCACTAGTTCTTCTGCTATGAAAAGGAAACAGAACCACTTCTTTTATTAGGCTAGAAATACTTACAGTGTCTAATAATTCAATGAACTTGGAAAAGAAGTAAAGCCAACAAGTTCGCACCATCTGCAAGAGTAAAAATCAAATTGTCAAACCATAAAAGTCATAAACAAAACCAAGCAGGACAAATAATTGTCTATATAAAATAAAGTACTGGGCCAAGTGATGTTCCAAGGCTGACAGAAATATTTAAATGTGTAGTTTGATTGGTTTTTTTAAAAAAACACAAAACAATTTTTAAACTTAAAGGAATTTTAAAAGCAGCAAAAACAAGCCAATGAATTTCTTGCCTCTTTCTTTCTCCCAACCAACCAAGCCGTCCCTCCAGTTAACTCACGTGCTCTACATTATGCAAGAGGGCATTTCCATTTAGTGCATTCCACTCTACAACAGTGCATTCAAAAAGCAGGCTGTTCAAAAAGCATTTCTAAAAATAAAGTAAATGTGTAAAACACTACTTGGAACAACCTGGTCTTGTGGATGTTGTCCTTGCTCATATCAGGGGTGTTGGAACTAGGTGATCTCCAAGGTCACTTCCAACCCAAACCATTCTGTTTTTCCATGGTAACAATTCACCTTTGTCTTTGGCAACTTACTCTTAGAGCTGTCGGTGACCTCGAGTAGTCAACAATATCACACCGGAATGAGTATCCTGTGGCCCAGCCTGACATAAGAAACTGGAAGAAAGAAAAGGGCAAAGATTAACTTTACATCTTTTGAAAAATTCATTAATTTTGGATTACTTTTGCAATCACTAAGCAGGAGGGGAAAAACAATATTAAAAATGCCTTAAATCAGCAACTTTGTCAATCATCTACCTGTGTGTGGGATAGCTACCACAAAAATCCTTTGCTGTTGCAGATTAATGAATTTCTAATTCCAGGACCACACCCATAGACCAGAATTTTCTTCCTACACCCATTATTTCAGCATTAGTAACTGAAGAGAAGAAAGAGATGCATCTCAAAACCAGTATTAAAAAACAACTTACTGTGTAAGTAAGACCACAAAACCAAATACTATTCTTTTGAAAATTGCTATTGTGGCTAACTATCTTAATACAAAAAAGAATACAACACAGCATCTTAATCATCTTAATACTCTAACAAAGCCAGCACAACAGAAAGCCATTGCTAGTTATCATTAAAGACAAGGAACAAATCAATATGCATGATGTATATTTAATATCACAATTTCTAAAATTCTGCTTAGTTAAACTTCATGTTTCAATTAGTTTTTCACTCATACAAGTGACGAGAAGCTACAACTGAGAGCACATACATGACCACAGGACTATATGTACCAAATATAATACAATATTATATTATATTATATACTCTTTTCTCTTGAAATATATTGAAGTTTGGACAAGAGCAACAATATTAGTATTATACTTGGCTTATTCTACTGGCAGCCACTATGACATACGTATTTTATGTCTTTGTAATGCTTCTCATTATCACCATCCAGTCATGCATGGTAAGAGCTTCACCTCTCCTAACAGAAGCAGGCTTTAGTCCTTTTAATTTCCTGAGAGGACTGATTGCTTTAAAAAAGCATGTTTTTTTGGAACACCAGCAAACCAGCATAGTACTAAAATACTCGCCAAATGACCTGGTTCCAAAAAGGGAAAGAATCAGCTTCTTGCTTACCACCAGACAATAGCAGAAATTCAATCGGTTACACTCTGTCCATGCACTCTTTCAACAAATTGTTTGACAGCAGACTTATTGAATACCATGCCAGTGATAGAAACTAACAGAAGTTTATGGTTTTTTTTCTTTTTATTGTTTCTTTGTGGGTTTATTTGGTGGGGTTTTGTTTGTTTGTTTCTGAGGTTTATAACCAAAACCAAATTTTGAACCCAATTTCAAAAGGAAATTCGGCAATTTTTCAAAAAAAATGTCTAAATAGCAAAAATGTTTATCTTGCCCACCACCTTCCACACAACAGTCATGACACAAAGTAGCTGCTGCTGCAGTGTCTTTAAAGAGGTTAGAAGGTAGCTCACTAACTCATTTTAAAATTATTGCAAATTAAGCTAACAGGAACATACCCTGCCAATTTGGCACAATAATCTGAAAACTTTTTATTACTGGTTTGCCAAACTTGAAGTAGCCACATAGCCTGAGAGTCACGCACAGGGCCAGTACTAGCACAGTGATGCTTCACCAAGCAAACATGTAAGGCTGTCATTCACACAATACCATCAACAAATAGCTACACTTCAACAAATCCCACCAAATCCCAACAAACAAGTAAAGCCCAACAGCAGCAAAATCTCAACGTTGCTTTTGAAAAAAAAAAAAAAAAAAAAGAGAATTTGCTATTTTGGGGTTGTGGGGAAAATCAGTGTTAAAGATTTTCATAATCTGGGCTTGGGGGTGAAAGCAGTGGGCAGAAGTTGAAGGTTTGTTGTTTAGAGGGGTTTTGTTTGTTCATTTAAAGGACAAAAATGCCTTGAATTAGATTTTGTTAACCTCTGTCATTTATTTCTGTCCTTTAAAGGAAGATCTAACTGAAGATTATTTCATAGTAGACATACTCTATTCAGTGTTTGAATCGTTGTTCCTTCCCTTTAAGGGCAGGTTGTCACATTATCACCTAGTAAGACAGAAACAATTACAAGATACAAAGAAAAACATATTGTCTGCTTTACCTGCTGCAGTACGAAGAATTTAAATGATGAAAACTTGAAACTTTTTAAATTATGTATAATGACACAATATGTTTCATATTCTCTCTCTGGGTATGATTTATTCCCTTTTTCCAAGAATTACAAGTTTAGCATACAGCTTGGAGGAATATAATTACTTCCATGAGAATAATATTTGAGAATTGCAGTGTGGGAATTATATTAATAAATTTATTAAAAGTTAGTTGTTAAAGACATGAAATATATAAATACATTACAAACATAGTACTTACTTCATAAGTCATATATAAAGAGAGGGCTACCACACTAAAATTGTAAAATGTCATGATCTGCCTGAGCTCGAAAGGCTTTTTATTTTCCATGAGTTTGGGTCCCAAAGAAGTGACAAAATAAACGTAGGTTCCAATGATAAAAGTTGTTGGAAAAGGTGAAGACATGAGTGGCCAGCCTTCCAGTCTTGGATCTAGAGGTGGTGGGGGAAGAAAAAAAGAGATCAGATATCTATAGAACTTACTAAAACAAGTACATAAAAGTATTTAGCTCTTGATGGTCTAGGTTTTTCTGTCACCAATCATGTTTCAGAGTCCATTCACCTCAAATCCATATTGACTGGATAACATCATTTAACCCATGTAGGATTCAGCACTTCCTTCTTCACATATAATGAAAAGGACACACAGAATCATGAGTGCCATGATTTTCTGTCGTTACAGCATGACAAAGTACACACTTTCATACAACAAGAAAGTTATAATAAAACAAGGAAATGTTGCAAGTTACTCTATAGTTATGTCAGAGAGCTGTATTGCAGAGGCACCTCCTCCTAAGCACACCTACTCCCTCTCCCTTGCAGATGAGGCTGGCAGGTATTTCATGTGAGCATCACCATGATTCCATTGCACCCTTTTGTGGTTCATCACAGAGTCCCAGATTACCAAAGACTGCCACATTTCTCCATAAGCAGGTGAACCTCATGTAATTTTTATTTTCTTTAATTTTCTTTTATACTGACTTTTGGAAGATTTGGTTCAGAATGATCCCAAACTTAACTACTGACTCAGTAAACTGTTGCTTTCATAGTCTGCTGCTGTATTTTAAGGGTAAAATTATACTACTGTTATTTTTGTCAAGTGTTTAATTCATAGCCAAATGTTTCAAGTCAGCGAATTTTCAACCCACAGCATTCAAGCAACCTTTCACCTCTCTGATGTGGTTAACAGCCACTGGAAGTGTAGAAACAGATTGAGGAGGAGAGCCCATTACAGTGCTGCTCACAGCTTGTAATGTGCCAGTGCTGCTGCCCACAGACCAAGGGCTGTGACCCACAGCATGAGGAATCTGCTGGTGTGCACTGCAAGAGAGTTACCATCTCTTCACAACTGACTGTTTTTGTTGTATCCATCCTTGCCCCTGCTCCTACCAAACCTTTTCCGGTGTTCTTCCCAGCCTGATCCTGAAAAAACCACGTTCCACCACTAACACTATGATAGAAAAAGCCAAATGCAAGCACTGTTGGGCATGGAGACAACTCAGGTTCTGGAGTTATGGACACTGCAACAGAAATGCTCGCTCCATCCCAATCCACTTCACCCCATGAGTCATACTGATTAAGCTCCCTGCTCACTTGCAGGCTGTGCATTGACAGAACAAGAAAAGTGGTGCTCAGCTATGCTAGAAAAGATAGATCAGTAATCTTATCTATCAAACCTTAACCACTTAATTTTTTTGCCAGGAATCAGCTAATCCTTGTCACTATCTTTCTACCACAGTGAGAAACACTGAAACTGCTGGGTCTTAATCCCAAAATTGAGGTCTTCTCTATCAGTTTTTGGTGAGTGTACAGAATAACAGAGTGGCAACATAAAAGCAAAGTGTGATTAATATCCCTTACTAACTGCAACAAGAGACTAACATCCTTTTTCAAAGTACCACTGTGACAGAGTTAATTACTCTGAGGATTAATTTCAAAATACTGAAACTTATCAGGGCTTGGGGTTGTTTTTTTTTCTCATTTTGCAAAAGAAAAATGCAGTAATGCAATGTGCCTGCATTAATTAACTGATAAAATGCAATTGTTTGGTAATGAAAAAGAGTTAAAACTATACATTCAGCACAATAGGAAAAACTCAAACTATATATTCAGGCAACCAGAGACTGACAGGAGAATCACTGTCTGCATTTACTTACTCAGAGTTTATATCCATAAACTACCTGAGTTTTGTTTACTTCCTAGTTTAAAATGCAGAAACTAGATTGCTATGTTAATAGGTAACCTGGCAAGTCTTACAAATATTCACACGATGACAAAGCTACTTCTAAGCTGATAAACAGCACACCTAGCATAGCTGCACATTGCTATTCAAAATTATTGGGAGTTAGTAAGTTTTAGATTTAAATGACTCACCGGCATCTTTAATCCATTCATCATACAGTAATATAGCCTTTGATGTCAGATTGCTAAATGCCATTTTCACTTGATTTTTATGATGCTGCCTGCAGGAAACAAACCAAAACAGAAATACAGATTTTTTTCAATAAAGATTAATAAAGTTTTTTGGAAAATATTTTCAGGAAACAGAGTGGTAAAAAAAGAGAAAAGGCTAACAGAGCACCATATGTGAAATACAGATCAGGAAGCATTAGCTGGCCACATCCCACTATCCTTGGGTTTAATTTATAGCAGAGCTGTTACGCACAACAATATGATTTTGCAATCTCTACATACAAACCAGGTGCTTCCGTGCCATAAAGTGTTATCTCAAGAAACTGTGCTGTGGTTAACCATTACAATTAAGAGGTAAATATGAATAAAGAACAGATGCTCAAATTATTTTTTATCACCATCTCCACTTAAAGTCCAAGCCACTGATGTATGAGGAAGTCCAGCTTTGCAATGTTTATTACTGAAAAAGAAATTCAAAATAAGAGGTATTTCTAAGGTATGTGGGAAGGAGAAAAGGTACCAATATGTCAGCATACTCCTTTTAAATACAATAATTAGCCATGTTATAATTGTATGCAAATACCACTCTGATGAATCAGCTGTTTCCACACCAGAATCATGGAATGTCATAGTACCAATGGCAATACCATTAACCCACAAAAATTACCCAGTACATCCACTTTGCATGCAGTACCTCCTACTTATGTCAAATTTTTCAAAGAAGTATAAGAATATTGACTTTTGCTCCACAATCAAACCCTCATCAGCCCTTCCCTTGCCTCGTTCCCCCTAGAAAATACCTTTTAAATATCCCAGCACATTTGATGGTGTTTTTCCCCTACCCACTCAGTGTCTCACTTTACTCTATGAATTCTCTCAGTACCCCTGTGCAATCTTCACACTGTATTCACCTTTATTATTACTATTTATTTATTATTTCAGGCTGCAGCACAACTTGATAACCAACTCCCTTCCTCTGGCAGGCCTTCTGCATCTCCTCCATGTTAAGCCAGCTGCAGATTGAGAGTGCCAGTTCTTCCCTTCATGATGGTAATGTATCTCTATCCTCAGATCACCCCACTGTCATCTTCTCATTTATCTTCACCTTAACAGTCCAGAAAAATAATTTAATCCTTATTTCCACTTCTACAAGTACATCCTGTTCACTTCCACTTTGCAGGAATTTTTAGCCACCCTTCATTGCAAGATGCAACAAAGGCAAGCCTGCCTCCATTAAAGTTCATCTGATCTACCTCATCTCCATTCTCATTCTACTACCCACTTGTTTTCCTGGTTGCACTTCTGTCCTGTGTCTCTGAATATCTGCAACCACCACCAATTTCACATTTGGAAAATACTCCCTCTGCAAGTCTCCTTAAAGTTCACATTTTCTAGAAATACCATCCTGCAACATCAGCATTTCCCAATTCAATGTCAATACTTTCACGTGGACCATTTTCATGCATCCTGTATTCATATTACAATATCTGCTTCAGTGCTCTATGCTGATAAAGGTGCTGACAGAACAAGTAGGGGGCATCCTCTTTCTTTACTAATGGAAACATGAGGACCATTCTTGCTTTTTACGCTAGCAATCACATGAGAGAAAAGATTTTATGGTTAGAGGCAAATGATAAATATTATTGTCACCTTGCTCCATAAGCCAACTATGGATGATATCAAATACACGTAAATCCAACCCTGTCCTGAACATCAGGTACTTCAGAGTGCTCAACTGTGACAGCCAAGCAATTCAGCCATAACTGGTGCTGGGGAGGAGCCATTAAAAACGTTTACTTTATAAATAACTATTGTATTAAATTGTTAGACCGATTACAATAAATTATCCTTTTAATCCAGTATTCTTTCAGTTTCAGACACATGAGAACAGTCTGTCAAGAGAAAAGGCATGGCAGACTGAAAGTACATCATGCAGTGGTTATAACAGAACTCTACCAAAGCCCAAAGAAACCTTGTGCAGAGCATGGCTCAATTTTTCGACAAATATATTCATTGAGTACAAATAATCATATTATATTTAACTGGTTCTTTGGTAAGAAAAGTAGCTTACTGATTTCACTGCCACTCAGTTTTCCCACCCTCACATTACTGGCACTCAGACTGGCTAGCTCAATATGCTGACCAAGACTAAAGTTAAACAAGTGATCTGCTTCAAAACATCCTCTTAAAAACCCAGAAAATTCAGTGTAGCTTCTGGCATTAAATCAACTGCCATTTAATATACTTGTATTTGGTTGGCATAGGCCAGCTTTGGTAGTGGGGGGGCTACAGGGTGGCTTCTGTGAGAGGCTGTGAGAAGCTTCCTCAGTGTCCAGCAGAGCTAGTCTCTAGTGGCTCCAAAGAAGTATGTGCCTCTGGCAAAGGCTGGGCCAATTAGAAATGGTGGTAATGCCTCTGTGATAACATATNATGGACTCACACTGGAGAAGTTCATAGAGAACTGTCTCCCATGGGGGACACCCCATGCAGGAGCAGGGGAAGCACTCCTTTCCCTGAGCAGCAGCAGGGATGTGTGATGAACTGACCACAACATCCATTTCCCATCTCCCTGCACTACTCTGGCAGGAGGAGGCAGAGCTGGGAAGGAGGGAAGGGTGGGAAGAAGGTGTTTTAAGGGCTCATATTATTTCTCATTATCATGCTCTGATTTAGTTAGTAATAAATTCAATTATTACCTTTAATTCAAATCCATTCTGCCTGTGGTGATATTTGGCAAGTGATCTTTCCCAATCCTTATCTTAACCCTTTGCTGTATTTTCTCTTCCCTGTCCAGCTGTGAAGGGGAGTGAGAGAAAGGCTTTGGTGGGCATCTAGCACCCAGACAGGGCAACCTACTCCAGTGGGCTCGGGGTGTTGATTGTTACACCCTCTTACAGTTGTCATTCAACAACTGCAAACTCACAAATAGACAATTCTTTACATTTACCCACTTAACTTCTTAACTTCATTTTAATTTTTTGCATCAGAAGTCAGACAAACATGCTGTCAAGTGTTTAAATAGCAACTCTTAAACCTGCTAGGCATTGAGGCCAAATGCAAGACTTTTATCTGGAACTGGACTATTTCCAGTAGATTTCTTCTGGTTGTAGTAGAAAGGCAGATGATGAAAATAGTGAAACTGGCCCTAGCCATATTGATGGTGAGGGATTTGTCCCACCTCTCCTGACCCCAGCACTCACAGCTCCTATTCTTTTAAAACAGTCCTTGAAAGTTTAGGCAGCAGAGGGTCTCAGCCTTCAAGATTTCTTTTCTGTTCATAGTCAAGCGAGATGAAACTCCACCACAGTCACCAGACTTCTTCTGACTCTGGAGTTCAGTAACTTGAGAGGATTTACACAGAAAGCAGTGCCAGCCTCACCACTCGATAGTGACTGATCAATTAATCTCCATCTAAAGGTAAGCAAAATACAGTAAGTTAACTCCAATTACTTTTAGAAATAATGTCTGCAAGAAAGACAGTGCTGTTCAGAACTTTCCTACAGTTAAAAGGTTAATTTAAAACCAACTTTTACATATGACATTACTATTTCACTTTCAATCTGTTTTACAATTTACCTATTTTCCTAAATAGCTACTCAGTTTTCCTTCATAAATCCACTTCTGTGAACAATAGTTGACATTAATGTTAGGTTCTCAGAATAATTTTTTTGTTAACCACCTACAAAGGGAGAGTTAATGGCAGCATGGAAGATATTTCGTCTTACTTTGTTATACTTAGTTCACACACATTCATACACACTGTAAAATAATATGATGAAGACCTGCCTTTTTTTAATAGAAGAGTCAAAAAAAAAAAAAAAAAGGAAAGCACGTGCCTACACACCAGAAAAACAACTAGCTTGTGCTTCATCAGAAAAAAACAAACCATTCTTGAAAGAATGTATTTTTATAGTACCATTGTGCTGGTAAGAAGTAAACTGATAATGCTTTGACCATAAGGCAATCTTTCAAAATGTTTGGCAGTTTTGTAGGCTACAGAAATTATTTTTTAAATGTGAGACTGTAAAGTGTTCACCTGAAGGGTCAAAGTCTTGGGGCCAGAGAAGGCCATTTGTTAAATACACAGTTTTAGCTCTTCATACTATAAACTCATCTGCCCATTATGCATTTGTACAGACATAGTTGTGTCAGGAAAACACACATTTGGTTTACCTACTTGATAATGTACTTACAGAATCAGTACATGAGCACTTTTATTTCCAATCTTCCCCTTTCTGCTCATATCAAAATTTAAAAATGCCATAAAAACGCACAATAGATTGTCCAGTTTGTAGCAAACTCTCTCAAAATTAAGTAACACTAGCAGACTCATTTTCAAAATTGGATTATTTTGAACGATATATTGCAAACAATACACATAAACTCAAAAATGTAGTCATATAAGTAGTCTGCCCAGCTTGAAAAGTTCAAATAACAAAAGAAGTCCTCTCAAACACATGCAATTGGAAAACAAGTGTCAAAATCACCTCAAAAATTTATGCAAGATATTCAGCTCTTCAAAAGAAATAAGCACTGCTTTTCTTTTTGTCAATGGAAATAATACTTTGCACCTAAGTTCAAGTCAGTATAATTTCTGAAGACATCTTTAAACAAATGTACCACCACCACTATAAAAAAAGGAGATATAAATGAGGCAAAGGAGGAAAAGGTTTGTGATAAAGAACAAAGTAATCTGCTGTGCTCTGGTTGCCTGCAGCTCAGCAGACAGCTGGAAGAGCCCACTGACTGCAGCTGAGCTAAGGCATACAGCTTGGCAGAACCAGTGCCAAGTTGGACCATTACCTTTACTGGAGAGGCAAGGGCAGATAAGATTGTTCACAACAACAAAAATGCCACAAATTCTATAGCAAACCATATGAAAATGTCTAATGATGAGAAGTGGTAAGGAAACAAGCTGTTGCAAGTGCTCAAGTTCACTTAGCTCACAAAACCATTAGTGATTTTGGTAATTGGAATTACTGATATGTCTCAAATATCTCTAATTTTTAAATGAAAACAAGAAGTTTCTCACATTGTTTTGCTTAACCCACATGAAAGATATTTGCCATTCTTTATGTTCATTTATTCTCCCTACATAGTTTTAAAATAATAAAACAGATGCCAAGATTTGCTTTTAAATAGTAATTTTACAACCTTTTTTTAATATTAAAGGTTACTAATCAAAATAAACGTACAAAAGAACTTAAAAAAAAAAACCAAAAAACTAAAATAAAGCAAACACGTCCCACCAGAAAAAAAAAAAATCATTAAAAAATTCATTAAAAAATCCCACCAGAATGAAACAATCTAATGTAAGCTCTATCACTCCAAAAAACAATTTTCAATTCAGTGTGAACTTGAAACAACATTAAAAATTTACATTAGAGAAAAAAGCTTATTAAAAAGACTGACAGATACTTTTATAGTGATCCTTTAGAAAATGTCTGGAGATGGTGAAAACCCAGTGCAGAATTCAGTGGTCTTATTTCCACCCAGGATGGGTCCCAAAATCCAAGTTTCTGGTGTATCACACCTAGCCTGATAAGACAGTGATGAGGATCCAATGATTCTGGAGGATCATCCACCCTGCAGACCCCACTGGAAGAGGTGGAGAGTCTACAGAAATCATTGACCCATGCAGGTCTGATTTCAAAATTATAGCTTAAGAAATGACAGTAATACTGGCTTACATATCCAGGCACAATTATGAAACTTTCATGTTTCAGAATCACTTTGTATACTGTTGTTAATTCTGCTCTTGAAGTTCAGAAGGTAATTAAATTAGGACGTTTCACAGATGGTATCGTAAGATTTACCTGGGAAATACCAGCTCTGCCCTTCCTATTTCCCAAGGCTGTGTGTTACATAATTGCAGTTATTTTAACTACTTTACTCCCTTATGTCACATGGCAAGCAACTACAAACTGCCTATTATATTACAGGGATTACTCACCCATATTCTGCAACAAAGTTTTAAACCTTAGCTGGGTGTCGCCTGTTGTTAAGAATTTTGCTGAGAGAAGTTTCTGTCACCTTTTCCATTTTTATGCCTTCTCTCAACCATCCAGCCCAGTTTTTGAGAGATTCATCTCACGTGCAAGTTTGCTACATCCTGTTTAAAATTAGATGGCTTTTTTCTTTTCGATAATATTGCTTATAAACACTGCCGCTGCTAGATGACAGTGGACATCCTAAAAACAGATTACTGAGGCTTAGAAACTTTATTAGAACATCTACTTATAAAATTCCTCATTGTAACTATTCAATAAGATATCTAAAGCCTATCATGTGTGGTCGCCCATACGAATTTTTTACATAGCACCTCTTTATTTAATCCTTTGCTTTTTAAACTAGCATCAAATCTGTTACTCACTTATGGGACTAAAGTACTCTAAGTAGTAGAACTAGTGAAAAGTGGTTTCATTTCAAGCACACTTCACACTGGTTTTCTGTCTGTGGGAAATTGATTTCCCACTCTGCTGCTGTGTAAAATAAAGACTAGTTTGCATTTGCTTCCACACCTTTCTATAAATTGTTAAAAGAACAGGTACTGAAGACTTCACAGCAAAGCTGAACAGTAACAACAGACATGGAAAATCCCCTTCATATGGGAAAAATTTCAGGAGTACAGCCCTGCTTTGTACTCAGCTCCCAGCCAGAATTACATGGGCACTCTCCTGGATCACATACACTGAACTAACCACCAGTGTCTGAATGAGAAAGGCTCCCTGTGCAGTTCAGTCCCACAGCATCACTGCCAGCGGGTCTGCTTCAGGCAGCTGCAGATAAGCCATAGCAGTTCACCAATCTCAATGAAAGCTTAGGCTTTGAGAAAGAAAAAAAAGATACTATTTTTCAGTCAACTCAGACTTGAAAGGTTCAACTGGCTTGTGCAAAGGAAACACTAAAACTCACAAACTGAAATGCCACAGGAAGGGAGAAAAGCGGGAATAACAGCCCTGTCATAGATCCCTTTAAGCCGATAATGAAGTAATGTAGGGAAGCCACATTATCACCCAGTCCTGCCTACTCACAGACTATCTTGTACTAGATCCCTAGTCAAGAACTTCACATGCTCCACCCGTAAAAGTCATCACTCTCTCCACCACGACATTCTACAAGATGAGATGTGAAGCCACAAAAATTATACTGTGCTACAGTAAGGCAGGAAAAGACCTGTCATCACCAGTATCTTAAATATCTTAAATATATCACCTGAGGTTGCAGGGATGCATGTGAAATGATCCTAGGGACTAATCTCCTACATCACATAGAAAGACTTATCAAGTCTAAACAGTTCTTGCAACCATAGCCTGGAAGGAAGCTTCTTTACAAGTCTGAATCCAGTTATCAGTTTAAATCAAGTTATCAGTTTAAATGAGACTCTGGGCACATCCCTGAAAAAGTTCTCAGTTTCACTTAGGACTTGAGCATCACGGACATCAGTATACCTTCACCAATTTTTTCCCCCCATACTTCCAATGTTTTAGAGAAAACCAAAAACATTAGCAGGGAAAAGTTCCTAAGATTTTAACTTATTTTCACGGTTTGCCTGCCTTTAACAAAAGCTCTTTATTTAGCACTTAAACGTCAGCCATCCTTCAGCTTACTGGTCTCACCTACCTACCCTGCTGCAGTGAGTGGCTCCTCACACAGCTTAGAACAGAAGCTCTTCTCCTTGGTGCCCCAGTGCACAGCTTACACAGCTTACTTGGCTCCTTTGAGTTTGACTCCAGCTCAGTGGCACCAGCGCACAATGTCACCTAGACCTGCATACACAGTGACTCCTGTGGCACACATAGCACGACAACTTTCACTTAGAATCCAAAATAAGGTTGTTAATGCAACCTCACTTCCATTAGATAATGGTACATCATTACCCTTATCAAAGGCATTCGGTAATGCATTGATTTAGTAACTGGGCCATATCCAACCCAGGTTAATATCCTCCTTCCCCAAAGGACTGAGATTCTCCTTTTTCTTCCTTACCTTATTGTGCAGCTAGGAAAGCAGAATTTCAGATTTTCTTTAAAGACCAGATCAACTAAGCTTTAGATCACTTTAAACAGACTTTCACAAATCATGAACTAAGGGCTAGAAAGCAGTAACACAATCTAGTATTTTCAGCAGTGCTGCACAATCGTGCTAACTCATACCCCCTGTGCTCCCTGCTCATTCATCTACAAGCCAACATCTTTGTAACACACAGAGCTTTCACCCATTCTGTTTGTTTTTCCTGTACAAACAGCTATGGTAGAGACAGTTCTGATAAGGATATGTAAGAATTATTTACAGCTGTGGTGTAAAGTGTATACACATCATTAGTAACCAAGCAAAACAGAATATAGGGATCTGTACTGAATTAGAGGGGTAAGGACTGCTATTTACCTGCACTGCAAAAGATAACACAGACTGGATGTTTTAAGATGCCTAGGAAGCACATTTTTAATACTCAGTTTATAGGTAAGCTCCAAAAAGAGAGAGGGAGTGCAAGTGCCAGCTAAATACTTTGAATGAAAGGGATCAAGGACATCTAATGTCTGAGACTGTCCCCCTCCTTTAACAGCAAGCTGAGTCACTGAGTTGGCTCCACCATATTGTCTATCCTAATTTACAGTTGAGAGTTCATGCACAGGAGTTAACTGAATATAAGGCTCTCATACACTGAATTAATCACAATAGAAGCAGTTTGCTACTAAGGAATTGGTTTGTGTTTACCCACCTCTTAGGAGAACAACAACATAAATTGTCATTAAATAGTCACAGTGGGGGTCACTTCATGGAAGTTAAACAGAAACAGAAAAGCAGAGCTTCCAGAGAAGACTCCTTAAAATAAAAGGGAACAGGACTTGTTACATAGGTAGCATCTTGTTAATCTAGCCAATGCTAACAGAAACAAAAAGCAGACAAGCCTTTTTATTTCCAAAGACATGTCATAACCAAGTAATCAATGGCAATGTACCAGTTGTTATTCAGCACCAGGAAAAAAAATTAGACCGTAATTTTCACCTGCGGTAGACAAAGACACGTAGATGACACTGTCTCTGTAAAATGAAAATACATCAGAAAGAAGTTTCATATAAAGAGGAGACTTAAAAAATGTAAATAATTACCTTAAGAACACAATATTCACTTTAAGAAAGAAGAGGTAGGGAAGTAATGTGAAAAATATTCATAATTATTGAAGGAAGAGGTGTTTTTCCACAGTTACATCTTGTGTACAGCATACACTCAGCTCTTGTCACTGTAGTTGCCATAGCAAAACAACATTGCAAAATCAATGCCATTTTATGGAATTTTTATTGCACCAGCGCTAACCTTGCTGGGTTCAGAATATTAGTAAGTAGTAACACTGATAACACCCGTGCAGAGTTGCAACACACTATTTTGTTCACCCTCTAATGCAGCAATTTACAATAGCTGAACTGCTCCCACACCACTCTCCCATGCTGACATGAGCTAATTTGCTTTACCATTGTTTCCCACTGCCTTGCACTTGCCCAACCTACCCACCCTCTGCGTCCTGGGCTGATATCCTAGGCAGCAAAATAATGCATTCCTTCTGCTTCTATTCTGCTTGCATTGCAGTAGGCAGGCATAAATTTTAAAGGCAGCTGACCTAGAACTGACACCCTCCCTTCCCTCCCCCCTCTTTTTAAGCTACCATGCAGCAGAGTGGACATGCTGCTGAGCATTGTAAACATCAGCAACTGCACCCTCCCTGGGAGGCTCTTCCAAGAGAGCGGGAACCAGCTGCGCTGGCACCTTTGGCAGTGACCCGCACAGCACAACGTGAACTTTGGGAAGTGTGATATGGGCAGCAGCAGCACAGTGACAGGTAGTGACAGGCAGAACTTCAGAGTGACAAAAGCCACTTTAAAGGAAATGTGCTAAGTGCTTTTTAAACTGAAGTCTCAGAACACTCCTCCTACCCAAGAAAGTATGCTGACAGTATCATTAAAAAAGCTGCTGCTCGCAAGTCCAGTTTTGGCTTTTTGGAGCACTCCAGGAAGAAACTACACTGCCACATCCTAAATCTTTCCAGTCCAGAGCTGGTAATTTATACAGCTGCAGCTGGAAGTTTCAAATCACTGAAGGATATGCAGGGAGGTATACAGGACGTAGGTTGTTGTTGTTTAAATTAACATTCTTCAGCATGGTGAAAGGTTTGGTTCATCACTATGAAACATACTCCTGAGTATTAGCATCAGGCAACCCACAAAGGCATGTTATACCATTGTTTGGAGACTCAGGCCTCTCAGTCAGAACAACTAAGTACTGCAGTAAAGCCAATTTCTCCTGGCACTCCATTTTTTATTTCTGCATCCCAAAGAAGATCTCCACTTCAAAAAAAAGTAGTTACACCTGACCAAAGTTACTGTGGAAGAGAAAAAGTGAAACACAGTTTCTGAAATGGAAAAGTCAGATGTTTCTATTATAGTCCATACTCAATGGAGGAATCACAAAGGGGTGGAGAATGGAAATGGACAGCAAAGAGACATCTGAAGTTTAGGGATAACTGGAGGAAGTGACCCCACAGGCTCATCCTGAAGTCAAAGCCACTTGCATTGTGCTTATATGTTGAATCCAGAGATGAATGCATGGAAATTAGTATATTATAAACCCCCGTTTGATTCTGTACAACATTTGAGTAAGCTTTGGGTACCACTCAAGCCATCTTGCATGTTGTTACACTGCTTGCCTGATAACTTTCCCCAGTATGTCTTTCTTTTGAGATGACTCACATTTTGGAGGCAGATCCAGTTTGACAGCTTGGGCACATGGGGTGAACAAGAATGGGAGCACCTCTGCCTTTACACAGTGCTAGCAGCAATTCCAAAAATACTATTTTCCACTTGCTATGCAGATACCCTTCTAAGAACTATGGAAGTGCCTGACTTTCAAAGGGTTCCTGCAACAGACTTGGAGGTCAGAACTCAACAAATAGTACAGAATAGGAATATTTATGGTTGCCTAAAAGCATCAGAGTGAGGAAACATCCAGACACAGTAACCCAGGGCAGTCAATGGCCTATGGAGACTAAAGAAAAAGGTTGTGTGGGCAACACAATGTTGCATGGACAGCATTCAGAAGACAGCCTAATCTCAACAGCTTGCATGAAAGCAAAACTATCCATCACCTAAAAACATTAACTGGCTTGATCAGCAAAAGCATCTAACAAGTTTTTTTAAACCAGATCTTGTTATAAAAATCCAGCTTTAAAAATATATCAATTTTTCATTCAAATTCCAAGAAAACAATATACAGGAATTTGCAGAACTCTGTTTGCAAAACGCAAAACAGAGGCTGATATTATGGGCAAAGATACATTAATGACAATACACAGCTGTGAAGGCATACTTCTGCTCCAGATCTAGTTATATCTAGACCTTAGTTCCTTTGCTAATGGGTATTTCTAAAAGTCTTCATTATTTTGCACTTTCTGGAAGCTCAAGAACAGCACAAAAAGCAGCACTATGCAGGGCATGAGTTTGTAACAGCAGAGCTTTTTAAAATCAGCCTAGAACACCAAACAGTAACTTCATAAAGAAGCAGAATCAAACAACACATCCATGTGCAAGTTTAATCACAGGTAGGTAGTAAGGATTTTTCATCTGTCAATATTCTCCACTACCACAATAGAAAGTACTTTTTACCATCTTTCCAAGCATTTGGAGACCACCCAGGACCCCAAGACATCTCCGCAGTTTAAAATACAACAGTTCATCCAAACGGTATGTAGGGATGAACCAGCTATGTCTGGCCAAGGCAACTGCACTTTTTTTTTTTCTCTTTTCGATCCTGAAAGATTGCCAAACATAAATAGCTTCAAAAATAAAAAAATAAAAAAAGATAGATGCCATCAACAGAGTGCATTAGGCAATGGATATGCAACATCAGAATAACACAGGAGACAATAATACTTCCAGCAAAGAAGCTTGGCAAGCAGCAGAGTACTCAGCCTAATATTAATGTTCCTTTAAAACACCAGTATACTAGAAACAGACAAGTGTCTAACAGTCTACTCAGCATGCCAGAGCATTAAAACAGAAGAAAACTGCACTGTCTCCAATACAAAAGAAAATTAGACTTACTTATAGCTATGCACTTAAGTAACCAAAAAAAGTCTTAGTATTTTTGACATAGAGGTTTCAATGCCTTGCAGAAGAGGTCAGTGAGTTTGGTTCATTCTCTGTATGGAGTTCTCAGACCCCAGAGAAAAATAGACATGTCTTCTACCAGTCAACACAGCAAAGCTGTAAGCAAAACTAAAGTGTGTGCTGGTTCAATATTCCAGTTAATATGCAAAACTAGCAGGCCACACCCTCCTTTCTGAACCTAAAGCAACACTGTAGCCCTCAACAAGGAAGCAAATATGGTTTGCTTCTACTCTTTCTGCCTCACTTCAGGATGACTCTATTGCTCACATTTAAACCAGACTATTTGCTTTCACACACATTCTTTGTCTCATATATACATTATTCAGGTGCAGGTTCATCCAGCTGACCATATCCAAGAAGTGTGATGCTATCCCACTGACTGGAAAGGAAGACTGGATTTCTTCCCACTGCAGTCATCTCAAAGAATAAGCCAAGGTCATATGATTTCACAGTCTGTAAAAGTGACTCCCTCACTTATCACAAAAGTCTTTCTAGATTCAATAAAGTTTTCTCTGATGCTTCAGCACCTTGGATGAAAACAACTGATGAAATATCACACTTTACAACAATATGCGTAAAGTCTCTACAGGATAACAGCAAGAACAGCAGATTGCACAATTTCCACACCTCCAGAGGCAATTTTCCATTCCATACTTTTAAATGTAGTTCAAATGGGGTATATGAGATGTTCAGTTTTAAAACAAAGTAGCAACCTCATTTCAAAACTGGGAAAAATTGCAGAGCAAACCAGAACTTAGCATGGTCCAGTCCATGTTTAGGAACATTTTCTCGACAACTTTCTGATAAGCTTCCCTAACTGATCAAGTGCATCACTTCAGTTTATGAAAAGCAGTTTCAGGATAATCTGAAATTCAAATGGAAAATACTACATCCCATAAAATTTGAAGCAGTCATTAAAGGACTAGTTGAAGAGAGGCACAGGGTATTCTAACGGCACCTGTATTTTACACTCCCTCCTCTCTTTCTAAAATCTGACATGTTCCTAGTTAGAAGTTAAACTGAATGAACTTCCTGAACATCACAGCTATGGCATGAGGCTATTTACAGCCTTGTCTCACAGTTTTTCCCTCTTTCATGTAAAAACAAACTGAAGCAAACTCCGTAACAACCTGACTTGTTACAGAACAACAGGTGCTACAGAAACAATGTTGTGAGCACCGAAGAAATAATGAGTGATTGTAACAAGGCTTAAGAGAAGTGCACCTTTCAAGTAGTTTTATGAAAATTTCATTTTAAATTTGACTGTGAACATTTGAGTTTACTTCATTATCTTCTTGGCTTTGGTCGACTGTATATTCTACAACTCTCGTTCACAACAGACCAAGGGGGACAGGGCACTTCCAAAGTAATAACAATAGTAGTAATAATAATAATTTCACTAAGCTTGTCACACTCCTTCTACAGTTAAAGACTAAAAAGTGAATTTTTTTCTTCAGCACTGAACAAACAAGCTGACTTGAGCTCTCACTACAAAATGATAAAGAAGGTATATAATCTGGATTTTTCCAACTGCACATCTAAACAAACACAAAAAGGATTGTTGTGGATGTTAAGAACGCAAATAGTGTAAAACACACTATTCTCTTGCAATATACCTGAATCCAAGTAATTTTCACCTGTACAAAAGGAAACACTGCCAGCTCCTGCTTCTCTGAACTGACTACACACATTTCCACATGCCCAACCCCATCTATTCATAATGCCACATGGTAAACAAATACTGCAGTATTTACTTAACAGAATAAATGAGCACATCTGACCAACAACCCTCATAATCTTAAGGCTTCAGCCAGTATCTTTTAATGAAAAACAATAGAAAAAATTTTAAACTTCACTTCCTAACAGATCAGGTGAAAAATAAACAAAAAAACAAACAAAAAATCTATGTGCCATCTCAACTAACTTTCCTGAAAGAAAGAATACAGTACCAATGGGAAACATTCCCATACTCTAAAAGGATACAGAGAACCACTGAATCAGGTTTTTGTGACTCTGTTTTAAGTCATTTTAGGACTGATGATACAATGCAAATTATTTCCAAATCAACAAACTGATCTTTGTGAGTCAGACTCCAGCAAGAGTCGTCCCATTCTTTTGTTAGAAAACAAAGAATAAAAGGAATAGAGTAAGCTATATTTTTATCTCAGGCATAGCCATAAACCCTGAATGAAATCACTGGGATAGGAGCATTCTCTTGAATTCCAGCCCATGAGATGCCTGTTGAAACTTAGCAGCTTTTTGCACAGTACATCCTATTTCTTTGCACAGGTTTTTGCAGTGCACTAGACAAAGTTACGCTCACATTCACATGCATTCAGTGAGGCATTACTTTAAAAAAAAAAGTCTTTGAATAGAGGTTCCAGGCACAGAGCCCAGTGTGCAAGGCCCATATCAATATAAAACAAAATCCAAACTACAAAGAATTCACAATACAATTAAACACAGGCAAGCAGCATGTAGGAATTCATAAAGCTGCTACAAGCAGCTTCTCTTGAGCATGGCCTGCTCAAGCAGAGCAAGTCTGGCTGTTTACAGGTAAGTTGGCAATTATAAGAGCACTTTTAATAGTAGCAATGCAATTTTCATCAACCTCTCTCCCCATTACTCATACCTGCTCCTATGTCACCCTTGACTTCTGCTGGAACAACCATTTTTCTGGCTGCATAATAAAACAGATTGGGAAACAGACCCAGTGCAGGAGAGCAAGCCTCACAGGAAAAGAAAGGGTATTTTTTAACCCAGATTGTTTCCTCAGTGCTTCTTAGTACCAGCTTTCACCAATAAATACTCCAGCACAAAAGAAAAGCGACACGAGAAGCACATGCAAAAAAAAGCATAATAGAATAGAAGGAATAATAGACATGTTGGTGAAACTACAACATCAGCCTAAGTAGGTATCACAAGTGGAGTGGAGATAAAGGTTGATCTTTGCTGCTTTTCCCCTGGCACAGTTAAAAGGAGCAATCTGAATACTATTGCTCCTAGCAAATAAAATGATTCATGGACACCTGTATTTGTCCTCCTTGTGACATCTGTGCCTCTCTGCAGGTGGAAGCCGGAGTTTGCTTTGGGCCAGATAGGCTTTACAAGTAGTTTTTAGGAGATTTGTGTGCTACCTTAGGATTTTAAAATTAAATGCTACTGAAATTCAATTCCTCAGACTCTCATCAAGAACCAAGATAACACTTAAAGACACTTAAATCTGTAGTTCTCTAAGCTGTGTATTCACCTCACATTACTCCATTCATGAGCCACTTACAGGTGTTTTCTAGTCGACATCTTCAGTGATAAATTGCTGTGTATAGCCATTGTAAGCAGACAGAATAAAAATAACAAAAATACACACAGAAGAAAAAAAAAAAGTCATATTGACAGACACGTTGAAAGTGTTTTACTTTGTGAATCCAGTAAAAATAGAAAAACAAACAAACAAATGGATCAAAACCAAAACCAAACAACTATTCATTATTTCCATGTCAATGGTCAGCATTAAACACTGAAACCAAAGACAAGTAAAGATAAGAGACATCTGAGTTATTCTGGTGTCTATCAGCATAAACTCATGTACTTAACTTTTTACTTTTTGGATTTCAACTAAATGTCATATACATAGAATAAAATTCTTAACTGCTACATGACTGGCAACTTTGCCAAATTTTGGCAAACTGGAAATGTGACAACAGCACTAAAACTACTGCATGACCCTCTAGCTTTAGAAGTATCATTTAAAAGAAACTGTTTTCAAAAAAAGTACCATCAGGTTTTCAAAATTGACTACTTGTTTTGTTAATTCCATTGTTCCAGTAATCTCACATTTTTGAGGAGTAAAAGGTTTCGTTTCCACCATTCAGGCCGCATTTGCCCTCTATATGCAGCACTCAGCCTCTGTACTGGGTGAGATCCCTGGGCAAGCACATGGGACTTGATCCCTAGCACGGTGCAACAATGCAGAGTAATCACTCAGCTTTCGGTGCAGTTTCAAGCACAGACCAACTTCCCTTTAAGTACTCAGAAAGGCCTACCAAAACTGTTGTCTGAAGTTAACAATCCATAAACTGCAATAGAGAAAAGCATAACTAAGTCAGCCATTTCTTGAATCTAATACATACTTGGGCAATGAGAAACTGATAAAAACACTGCCCATACACTGTGTGTGTGCCACATGCTGTGACTTCATAAAGGAAACCAGAATAGTGAAGAGCTGGAGTGAGGGACAGAGCAATACTGAGGGGAACAAGTATTTCTTCCTTTCCAGCTACCCAGGCTTTGAGAAGCAGCTTAAAGTTTCAGACATCCATTAGCCTGAAGTGAATATGAATGTTGGGCTACAACATTATTTGTATAAAATATGCTGTGCCACTGAAGATGTCAACATCCCATCTATTCATATTTGCCTATATACTATAGCTCTACTATCCATATTTAACAAGTTGTCCTTGATCCACTTCAGACAAAACAACACAGTTGGTCTAAACCCATAACTGATAGCTAAACCATCTTATTTCAGCTAGGGCAGACAAGAGAGCTCACACCAGCCTCCACCAGGAAAATTACGGGGCAGCAGCCTCTGACAGCCATGCTGAGGCAGTCATCAAGCAGGGAGAGATGCTGCATGAAGTCTGCCAAATTAGATCCAGAACACAACAAGCATGATTTCACAAGCAGCTAATGAAGATCCAGAAAGGGGTCCTGGCTCCCTTCCAGCACCTCCTGCCCTTGAACATGGCACAGAGGTGACGTCCTCCCAATTCCTTCACCCCACACATGCCTCCCATGCCCATCCCAGGCACTGCTTGTGCTTCTGCCTTGCTCTGCATCTGCCCACACCTCCAGAAATTTGTGTGTTAGGCAACCAGATATGGGCAGGCCAGAGGAAGAGATAAGACAAGCATTAACCCAGACATACTGGGCAGAAGCAGCTTCAAGAGGAAGAACAGAAGTCCACAGTAGGGAAAAAAAAAAAGATTGCAGGTTTATTGCAGCAGAGAGAACCAAACCAGGAAGGGCAGAGAGAGGCAAGGGGCACACACTCAGCAAAAGCCACTAAGTCATGTCAGGATACCGAACCATCCCTGATTAGTTCTTTTACTGATATGCAGCTAGTTGATAAGTATTTCATGGTATTTGGTGAGCTTCATAATAGGTTAAATCCCATTCAGCTTGTCTCACTTGACTAATCTTTCCCAACACATTCCATGAATATTGCTTCCTGTACCTGAACCTGTCTTGCTCTGCCAATAAATACTTAATGGAAAGATCACACGTTATATTGAAATACCATAAAGTTGCATTATTCCCGGTATTTTCAATAAAGGTGATGCCTAGAAACAATTTCAAAAAATCATAGAATGGCCTGAGTTGGAAAGATCACCTAGCTCCAAACTCTGCTATGGCCAGGGACAGCTTTCATTAGACCAGGTTGTTCAGAGCCTGAGTGCATCCCGGGCAGCACCCCAAGTGTTGAGCAGCAGAATAAATCAGGCAGCATGCTGTTCCCAGGCTGCTCCCAACAACCAGAAAAACTTGTTGAAACTTCTCCCACATGTCAGTGTTCAGTACAGACCTACACATTGGTCTGGGAAGCACTGAATTACAACGAAGTAAGGAAGACAGTAGATTGTAAGCTTTCTGGTTTATCTGAACAGCTTTTATTAACATACCTTGATGTCTTATGCAAGCAAAGAAAAAAAAAATCAGTTAAGAGTTGGTTTACAGCCTCACTATGACTTTCCAAGCATGACACTCTTCTGTCTTGGTGACAGCAACAACCAAGACCCAACCAGAGTTTCAATTCAGAATGTATTTACAAATTAAGTATCCACAAACTTACAATTCTACAACAACATATATGACACCTACAGTTGTAAAGGACAAGTCTAAGAGGCTGCTCCAATGTAGCCTCATCAACCCTCCCCAAGCTGGCACTGACCTGCCTCTTAGGCTCTTGGCCTCACAAACGATGCAGTCAGTCCTTAATGTCAGTCCTTAATGTCGGACCTGCCCCACATGGCAGCAAAGGTCGCCAAAGAGGAGGAAGGCAGCAAGCCAGACAGCCACCATTCCAGCTTGCCAGACAACCCCTGGCCAGACATCACCCCTCCAGCCCTACATTTTAATATCAGCATCTTAAGCACATGCGCCACACCTCTTCCCTGACTGTCTCCAGCCTTCACCCTTGAAGAGAAAGAAACCTCGGTGTCTTGATGCGTGCTCTTTAGGAGCAAAAGGTGTGGGAAGGAAAGAGCATTTTTCAACAGTAAGGTCCCTGATGCAGTGGGGCCATGTACATGCCACGATGTAACTTGTTCTTCACGACAGGAAGGTGAGCTCTGTTCATGTGAGACACAGCCAGAGGCCCTTGAGAGACAGGCACCAGGAGGTGTGGGGCACAGCCAGAGGGTTTGGAAGAACAAGTACTGCTTAGTGCCAAACACAGTCAAAGGGTTTAGGGGCATAGACACGGTGCGGTGTAGGGCACAGACAGAGAGCTTGGAGGACAGGCACTGCAGGGTGAAGTACACTCAGTGAGATTGGAGTAGGAAGCACCACAGGGCACTGCCTGAGAGTCTGGAAGCATATAGGACAAGAGGGTGCAGACAAGGAGAGGGACCAGGGATGCAGGTGCAGCCAGAGGACGAAGGCGGGAAGGAAAAGAGCTCAGCGTGGCACAGTCAGGGGCTTGCGGAAGAGAGAAGAGGGAGCAACCAGGGAGTCTGAAAGGAAGGTGGGGAGGAGGCAGCCCGCGACCCATCCCGTGCCGCCCAGCCCTGCACGCCCCAGCGCGGGACAGACCCTGCGGAAGAACGCCGAAGGCTCCTCTTCCCAAGATCACCGCGGTGCCCGCGCTCCGGTTTCCCGCTCCCGCCGGATCCACGCACGTGGCAGCAGCGCACCCCACCTGTCCCCGCACCGCCGGGCAGCAACTGCGCGGCCGCACCGCGCGGCCCGCGGAGGGCGCGGAGGGGGCGGACCGGACCGCCCCGCCCCGGACCGCCCCCGGACCGCCCCACATCGACACACACCGTCCCTCCCCGGACCGCCCCACACCGACCGGGACCGTCCCCGACCNCGGACAGTCCCGCACCGCCTCCGGCAGCGCCCCTCGCGACTCTCTGGACCGGGGGTCAGGGCTAAGGGTTAGAAACCTTTGTGAGCGAGTCCAGAGGAGACCGCAAGGGCGGCCCAAGGGTTGGAACACCTCCGCTGTGAGCAAAAGCAGAGAGTTTGGGCTGTTCGGGCTGAAGTCTTCAAGGTGATTTTATAGTAACTTTTAGTGCCTCAAGGGGGCTATAGGAAAGATGGCAAGGGACTTTTAACAAGGGCATGTAGTGATAGGGCAAGGAGGACTGGCTTTAAACTGAAAGAGGGTAGGTGTAGATTGGGTATTAGGAATAAGTTCTCCATTGTGAGGGTGATGAGGCACTGGCACAGGTTGCCTAGAGAAACTGTGGATGTCCCATCCCTGGCAGCGGTCAAAGCCAGGCTGAAGAGGGCTTCTGAACAAGCTGGTCTAGTGAAAGGTGTCCTTACCCATGGCAAGGTGGTTGGAAATAGGTGCTCTTCAAGGTCCCTTGCAAGCTAAACTCTTTGGTGGTACTATAACAACTGTCTTTCTAACTGTTGTGATACCCACTGCTGTGATGTTGAGGGGTTCTCCAGATGCTTCTAGATCTCAATCTCACTAGCATGGAGGAGAGAAAACTGATGTGGCTTCTTGGTGCAGCTTTAGGATCTGTGGCAACTAAGTGTCACCCAAGGCAACACCAGGAAAATGTAATAATTTTTCTTTTAAAAACAAAACACAACCGGTCAGCTTTGGCTCACTGCTTTAGGGAACAGTCCCAACCCAAAAAATGCAGTGCTCCTCTCTTAGAGGATGTCCAGGATGACAATAAGTGTCCCCAGTGACTCCCATCTAGAGAAGTATGGGGCACAAAGAAAGGTGACTGGGAATTTCTAGTGTGTAAACAGGTGCTCCATTTTAGTTGGTCTATCACTTTAGTCCACAAAAGGCTAGAAATTACAGCTTTTTGAGATGGTTAGCATGGAGATGATTGCTTGAATCAAAAGACTCTGCAAAAACAAGCAGTAGGGAGAAGATATGAAGGCAAATTGAAGAAAAGAGGCAAACTTATTTGATGATGTACAGAAATGCACAAGATTAAGGGTTTGTGAGCTAATGCTGTGAAATGAATACATGGTCAATGTCAATGCAGAGATTCATAAGGAATCTGAATTGAAGGACAGCAAGAAGCTCAAAGCTCAAACCTGAAGAGGCAGAACCAGCAGAGAAAGCTTGATAAAAGTGTGGAAACATTATGAGAGGCTGACAAATGGACGTTGGGATGTGGAAAACATAGCTTGTAGCAGAGATCCTGCAAAAGTTCCATAACACTGAGTGATTGATTAGGGTGGGGATTAGGAGGAGGATCTTGTCCTTTAGGATTTGCTTCCTGCTTCTATTGGAATTGTTAGGATTATGACAGATGATGAAATTTCTGGGCTTTTGAAAGAGCATCTTAATAAGATCATTGGGTTTGGCCAAAAGGGATATGTCAAAATATGATAAACCATTGAGCAATACTGTATGTCTCACCTAGGAGGGGAAAATCACTTAACAAAATTAAATAATCCCCTTTTCCTTCAGCATTCAGAAGTTAGAACCTTTTTTTATTATTATTTCTTGGTTCAAACCCTTTTTTTTTTTTGCCTGAAATATTGGGCAAGAAAAACCACAAACAAACCTTAGGAACCACCACATCCCTTCTCAGACAGAGTCCCTGGGAGCCTCAAGAGTAGTAAGTCTTGACTTTGTCCAGAGGGATGTGGCTTAGCCAGCAACTAATAATCCTCCTGTGTTGCAAAATCTGTTCTGGCATGCCTGATAGGCCTGCCTTGGCAAAGACAAAATGTGACACTGGAGTGTATAGCAATAAAAAGTAGGTTACCTGTAGGCTTCAAAAATACACAGCTGTTGTCATTCATGTGAAAAAGAATAGCAAGCCAGAAAACAATAACCAGATGCAAACTAACAGCTCTAATGTTTGATGCCAACAGTGTTAGAATCAACAGCTTTTCTTCCCTTGGAGCCCATAAAAAAAGTCCTTGCTTTCCATCCACTTCGGGAGCAAAGGTAATTTGAACCGTCAAGCAAGTCTGTGGGGACAGAAATCATGGGAGAGGACAGAAATAATGGTTGACTTATTCAAGGCAGGTAAATCATTAACGTGCATCAGGAAAAAGGCAGCATAAAAGCAACAGCTGTGCCCTAAACACACAAAGAAAACCGAGACACACAGCAAGTCAGAGACATTTACATTGTAAAAGAGGGAGCTAGCAGCAGACAGGTTTTCTCAGTTCTTAGCATGTGAGAGCTGCACATGATATTTACTGTAAATTTAAGTAATCTTTTAAGTCCCCTTACATGCCCCATCCAAGAACAGGACAAGAGATAAACACAGACTCTGGAGACAACCCAATGGACTTTACAGGACGCCAAAGACATAACTACTGGTGTATGATGAATGAACTGTGCTTGCCATGAATAGTGATGGTCAGTGCTTTACCTTATTTTTTTACCTTACTAGAATCCAAGTAGCTCATATGCTTTAAGAGTCTTTTAGGGTTAAGTACTCTCTAGGAGCTGTATTTGAAGCCTTCAATAGCTGATCAGCAGGAGAACCACAGGAACCACTTCCTAATCCAGCAACAGTGTTAGGTGCTTTTGCTGACACAGTACAAGGTAGTCATCCCAAGAACCCCAACAGGTACCTGCACACCAATCTTGAAGAGATGCAAGGGTAACCCAAATTTTGTTCACAAGCTTTGCTTTTCTGGAGAACATCTCGTTTGCCTGTGCACTTGTACCAGTGTTCTGAGTCACAACTGCCAAACCTGTCTGAGGCAGGTTCTGCTGCAGGTGGCCAGTCCCCCACAGCTGTCATAGCACTGTGTTGGGCAGCTGGATTGGCAAAAAAAGGACCTCTATGCCTCTTCTCATTTTCCAGTTGGAGTTACTTTCAGAATTTTCTTACTGCTTGTTGCAGAAAATATTGCTTCTTCTCCTAATCTTCTGAGCCAGAACAGTGCCTTTCATTTAGCTGAGGCTTTCTGATAATTTTTCTACCTAGGGCTCTTTCAGAACACCACGGATGGCCCCTTGTGTAATGCTTGCAGTGACTTTCCAGGAGCAGTTTCCACACCACAAAGGAATTCTTCCTCAGACATGTATCATCAGTTTTGCTGTGGGACGAGGTGAGAAGATGACTCAGTCCTGCTCATATCTCTCTGGATGAGCTGAGTTTTGCAGGAAGGTTTCCCCCTCCATCTGGGGACAAATATTGCAGGTGACTGTACAGACGTGAGTAGTCACTGCTGGGTTTGCATGGCTTCTTGGCTGCACAAACACCACAGGGTACTCCACTATTGTGAAGTCAGCCTGTTTCAATAGTTATGTGTTGACCTACATGTTGGGTTCCAGTTTTGACATTTGAACAATAGTGAATTTTATGAACTCTTGCAAATACAACAAAGCTATTCAGATTGAGAACCTTCCATGTAAACCCATCTATCTCAAGTAACAGTATTAAAATCATTAGGTCCATAGAAAATTGTTTTGTATCTGAGATTGATGCTAGGCAGGAGTAAAGGAGAAGGTGCCCCAAAAGTAGGGTGAAAAATTACTATTGCAAAAGTATAAGAAATAATCTTAAGTGTATGAAAAATATCATTAAAAGGAATGTTTAATAGAAGCAGTGTAATTGTGTTATACACATATAATATATATATGTAATATATATTCTACTATGTACATATATATTTTAAACTTTCTGCATAATGTATATAATACAACACATGTAGAATATACTGTATATACAAATAAACTTAGAATACATACACACACACATTATATGATGCACTTTATTGTCTACACACTGGGCTTCTCAAATGAAAACTGGTAGTGACTCACCTCCTCAGAGTGTATTGCTTGAACACAGGCTGATTGCAACTCAATCTATACCAGGAAGGAAAATTAAATCACCCACAAAAAGTGCATTGCAGTCAGCCAAAGAAGACTGGTTGAACATAATGAGAAAACCAAAGCACACTGGCCAGCCTGTTCCCAAAAATCATAACCTTGCACCAGCAGATTTTTCATTTTAGTCTGCCCCATATCTGAAAATTGTATATGGAAAAAAGAGCTGGACAGTGGCTGTTCTGCAGCCTACATCTTAGAGCTTTTCACAGCTGAGAATTCTAATTCAGATGCTATCTACCAACTGTTTTAAATCTTTCATAAGTCAAATTTTACCTGTATGTGTTACTGACAGTAATAGTAGAAACTCCCATAGACAAAGCTAAAGGAAGTAGCAATCTTTTTAGGATGCTGGAGGGCTGTGGGACCTGTTTGTTGTTCCTGGGCCAGAACAGCATGCTATAATCACAGTCTTATCCATGAACTGGGTGCATAAACATGTCTAGAAACATAAGTTCCTTTTAGAGAGTACTCCAAAAGGATTCTAACATGTGTCATTAAAA
>VWZS01009592.1:76049-91939 GCA_013397075.1 Rhabdornis inornatus
TGTCATTAAAAAAAAAAAAAAAAAAAAAGACCACCACCAAAACTAAAGGTCAATGAATAAGTGAATGCTGACTTTGAAGAACACCTGCACTGTGCTAGTTGGCCAAGCTGAGAGGTGCATGCTGTGGTGCAATCCCACATGAATGTGTGTGCTTAGAGCTTAGGAAGATCAAGGACAATAAGCTACTAGTACATGTTATACCATCTCCAAATCAGAATAACAGCAAGGATTTTTCCTGATTAAAAGTTTGTTTTGGGCTTTTAGAAACAAGTGAGTTAATGAGGCAAGCAAAGATAAACCAATATAGCCTATGGAAACTCTTTGGTGCTAATGAAGATGTAGCTGTCTGTGTCATCCCCACATACCATGTGCTGCACAACATCTGCAGGGCTAAGGAAAAGTAGGATCTTTGGTGTTGGCTTGAGTAGCTGCTAGTTTGCACTTTGAACATGAAAAAGACAGACTCTTTATCCAAGCAGCATGTGGTGACACAGTATAAATAGCTCTCTCTCTCATATAATTTTCCTATTTCTTAACTAATGAGTCATCACACTCTAAAAATTCATGGGCTGCCATATTCCTTGAACTGGAGGGACAGGGATGCTGTCAGAGTTCTCTCTCTGCTGTGTGCAGTGTCTGCGCAAAAGCTTCAACTAATTTTGCCAGATTGCAGACATTTTGCTGTGAGAATGCATTACAAAGATGGTATGTCTGGGTGAAGCAATGAGAACCGACCTTCAAATCAAAGCCCTTGAGTTATTTTGTTTGTTTCATGCTCAGACCAACAAGGCTTAGGACGTAACTTGTAAGGCAACTGAGCGTCACAGTGAGAAACAGAAATCTAGAAAGCTTCTGAGGAAGTCACTGAAAGCTCACCTCTCTCTATTCAAAAACCAACCATCTACTTTTTTTCTCCATATTTTCTCCATATTCTCTCTCCTATTTCTTATGTCAGTGTCCACAAGGATCCCATAAAAGTCACTAAATTGCAAAACCTTGCTAACAGTGAAGCACTTTCTCTTCCCTTTCTCTTCCAGTCTCTGAGATATGAAGAAAAATGAAAGACCAGAAAATGGAGCTTTATGATTAATTAAAACAAATCCACAATCCATTCTGCCTTGACAGATATGACATTACTCAAGGAATGCAAAACTACAGTAAAATCATACCAAGAAGTTACTTTCTAAAATTGATTCTTGATCACATTACATGCACGTAACAATGCATTGTGGAAACCTAATCCTTTAATGGATTTTTATTTATTTATTTATTTATTTTTATTAAAACATTCTGCAGATGGGATTGGGAAGAAAAGCAGGAAACTAAACGTAAAGAAATGGATAATTAAGGGAAAGGGGTATTCAACACATTCCTGAGAATATATACAGTTATGCCTAGCTGCAGTCCCCATCTGATTTTATACAAAGAAGATTATATTGTTTCCATTCTCCCCATGACAATTATGTCACCTCTGTTTGGCAAATAGGCCAGAGATTAGGAAGATACTTTGAAACTGAAGATATAGCTACTAATGCTCAAGGAAAGGTAAACCATGGGAAAATAGTTGAGACAGACATGCTGTTCAAAAAACTTAGAAAAGGAGCCATAGGCAAAATATGTTTCAAATGGATTAAGATAAGCACTGCCTCTTTTTAAATTATGGTTCCAATAAATTTAGAAGTGACCAGTTTATTAAGTGTAAGAACTTGCTAATTTAGATTAAGTTTCGGAGAAAATGCTATGAAGAAAAGGCTGGAAATTTCAACTAATTTTTAATTGTGTGGCGTATAGTTTGAACTGTCTTGTCATGGCTGTGTTCCCCACACAAACAGGTTGGTATTGAAACTGAGCATCTTCACTGGCAATATGCCTGTGAGACAATTCCTGAAAAAGAAATTGCATAAGCTAATTATTAATCAATCAAACAGAAATCATTGTTGTATTTCATGGCTAATGACACATCTGTGGTCTCCCATATGTGTAAGACTGCCACAGATCAGGCATTTTAAATTAGGCTTTTGAAATTAAGCAGAAAGAATAAACAACAAAATAAAACGAATGAACAAGCCCCAACGAAAACAAAACAAAAAATGTGCCCAAACAAACAAGAGCAAAATTCTCCACTCATGTATTTGTTTTTCTAGCAGTGTTGCAAAAAGCACAATGGATATCTTTTCTTATGATGCAGAAATGTGGACATCCAATGGCTTTCCTTTATGAAAGGATGCATTGTGCAAGCCCGCAGTTACATCTCCAACCTATTACAGTCACAAACACTCAAAAAGTCACAAAAAGTCACCATCCTCCAGTGCATGTTCAGATGGCAGGTGTGCTGCAAAGTAGTAGTGGCAGTCACAAAGAAAATGCTGGAGGAGTCATAAATCTGTTTTAATCTGGAGAGTGAGAGAGCATCATATGCCATCCTCAGTGGGAAGGGCATTCATGTTTCTCTTTGGAGTGAGGAAGACACTCATCAGAACAAGTCAGAAAAACTGCATGGTAAGATCTTATTATTTAAGAGCATTTTAGAGAGATTTTTTTGCTAGGACAAGTCTTCAGTCTCTTCAAATAATAAGCTGAAGCTGTGCAGGACAAATAGCAAATATGGAAAATGTGTACAATAAAACTCTGGATGGAGGAGATGACAAAGATTTCACTTCACAGTGTCATTACCCAAACAAAAACTCTTTCACGCCCAGTTCTGCCCATGATGTTCTCCTTCCTCTTCGGCAACAAGTTCATGCCATGGAAATAGGCATCAAGAATGTAGTCCTTTCTTTGGTGCTTTTTTAACATTCTCCAAAGGGTAGCAGAGAGTTTTAAGACCTCAACAAATAAGGGGAAAATAAAACCACCTGCTCAAATAGCTAATATGTACTCAGCACTCACTTAAATAAAACTATCTCTAGCCTTCTCCAAACAAAAGATTTTGATCCTGTCTACACACTCCTGACCAACTAACACAGCCATGCATACACCTCACTATCTTTTCCTCCATGGGGTGAAGGTACACTGTTACGTAAACTTTTCTTCCTGCATTTCTTGTTGTACCCCTCTTTTCTTTAACCTTTGCAATAAAATCTGACATTTTCACAGGAAACAACTGATCCATAACAAAGCAACCCGCAAATGAAGACATGCATTCATATTGTGATTAAAGTTCTCCTTCTAAAGGATATGCATTTAGATATACATGTCATAAGAGTTCACATAAACATGCCTGAACTTCTTTTATTCTTCCCACCTCAAGTGTCTGTAACCACAGCAACAAAAAACCCAGAGCAAGGAACTAAAGCCTTCCTCAAGGACTGAGTAAATTCTCTTCAGTCTGCCTAGCATGACAAAGCTGTGCTGTACTTAAAATGCACAATGTCAGGAGAGGTGACAGGAGAGGAGCTGACCCCATGAGGTTATCAAAGAGTTGCCCAGGGTGTTATTTGTCTGTGCATCAATCCACTTAGGGGATTTTACTGGCCTGACTTTATTATCAACTCTAGCAAAAAACCCTGCATACCCCTTTGCAGGCCCACACAGCTTCGTTTACATTGCCATCATTATCCTGATTCTTCCAGACAGCCATGAGAATCTCTTTAAAGCAGACACTACTAGCAGGCAGCACTACTGCTGATAGAGATGTGACATGCTTGCAGAGATGGGCTAAGTAGTCTGATTTTTTCACAAAGTGATTGAAATTCCTTTATTCCATTCCACTCACCAAAAATGGCTCTTGGAACATTTCAGAACAATGAATTTTATAGATAAAGATGCTACTTAATCTGTTTAAATGAGGGAAGCAGAGTTATCAAACAGTGAGGCTCTAGGCTTAAATATATGAATAGTTCCATGACTAGAAAAAGACATTCTACCTTGGAGAATCTGGAGCCTAAATCAAGTATTGAAGTATTGAAGAAAGAAAACCCAACAAACAGCCTAGTGAAACATATAGTCTTAGAAACCAAATAATTTCTTCCAAAAAAAAAGAAAAGAAAAGAAAAAAAGACCACTAACTCTCTATTCTAGCTGAGCAATTTGACTTGTCAGCAAGAGACTTAAAATGCATCAGGGCATATTTTTTGTTACAGGATATATTCCAGGCCTATATTGATGCTGAGAACCTTTTCCCAGGCAGACTGCTGTCATATTTCACAGCTGCATCTGGAGACATGTTAAGCACCTGCACGAGGCACCATTATATCCTACAGTGTGCTTCATAGTAGTGCTGTATTTATTTCTCTCCTCCAACTCCTTCTTTACTGTTGTTAAATAGATCTAGAGTAAAATGTGAAAGTGGGAATGTAGCTTCATATCAAATGGCAGAGAATTATTTCACTTTTAGGTGTAGGCGGGAGCTGAGAAAAAAAATCATAGAGTGGTTTGGGTTGGAAGACACCCTGAAGATCATCTAGCTCCAACCTCCCTGCCACATGCAGGACACTTTCCACTAGACTAGATTTTTCAGAGCTCCATCCAATATGGCCTTGACACTACCAGGAATGGGGCATCCACAACTTCTCTGGGCAACCTGTTCCAGTACCTCAGCAGCCTCACAGCAAAAAATTTCTTCTGGAGAAGTCCTTTTAAGATGCTTGTTTTCATACCTCTATCCATTTTGACATGCCTTTACACTCACTCTAGAGTAGCCACAGGCAAAGCAATGGGCTATAAGAACACTTCAAACAGAGATTAGCTGAGATTAATGCAACTGTTTGCAATTGAATCTTATTTTAAAATCTCAACATTTCCAAAAAAATCTGCACTTCCTTGATTGTTACCTCTGCATCGGTCTATGGACTGCTGAGGAATAATACATAGTCTGATGTTTTCCATATGGACACATTTTGGGGGCTAAATCTTCAGGGAAGTGTGCAAGTCCTACATTCATAGACCAGTTCTGCACCTGAGGTACTTTCTTCTCTGTGCATGTGACAGCCACAAACTCAAAAACTATGGTTTCTAGACAGAGCATAGGAAAAATTCAGCACTTCTAGAAGTTAAAAATTTCTCTTAAACTGGATAGCAGAAAACTAATAACAGATTCTACTTGTAATTTCTGTTATTCTGACACGGCTTCTCAAGTATTTCTAAAGAATATTCTGAAGTTTCCTCTTTAATCTCTTTCCTTCCTGACAACTATTGTTTTATAGAGAGACTTACTGCAGTTGAGGTATTATATTTGTTGTGCTCACCTTTTCTATTGAGAGATGCAGTAAGAGAACAAAATGGAAATTCTAAACTTAGGTCAAGATTTTCAAAGACATTTCACGTTCTTGAATGCAGCTGAAATGCTTCTTGGCAGATATAATGTAATTGTAACCAAAAGAAAGGGACTATTACTTACTGTTGTTTTCTAGTCACTCTTTCCATTCTTAAGGCAGCCTGTCTCTTTGTCAGATACTAAAGATGAGGAGAAGTTACCTCCAAACATTTTTGTTTTTTTCTGGTGGCAAGACTTTCATATAAGAACCCATACAGGAATTAATGCTCTTTGTCAGGACATGCCCCCTAATCCTCTGGTCTAAGATTCTGCAAACTGCAGAGAATACTGAAGGAAGTTATCCTACATACATAGAGAAGTTAATGTGACAACCACCACAATAACAACAACAAAAATTAAAAATACATAAATGAGAAAAGCCAACAACATTCCCTTTTTCCCACTCTCTTTCTGATTATCAGTTGGGTTACTTCTTGTTCTTGTATTTCTAGTTTTTGTCTATTCTAGGGGATCCAAGCTTCCAGATCACAAATTAATACACAATAAAAGTAATTACTTCAAATTTTAAGGCAAAAATCAGATAGCCACTTGAAATTTCACTGAAATTCCTAAAAAACCCAGAAATTTAGCAGTCTGGTCTAATTCAATCTAAATTGTGAAATGGTGTCTACCATGATTTTATTATGACATATAAATAAATATTTTAATATCACTAAAAGAGGACTATGCAAAATGCCAAGTGGAAACTTCTCAATGACATTGGAAACTGCTCTTCACCAACTTGTGTACAGGAAAAGCCAAAATATCTGTTAATCCAGGTAAATTCAGATGCAGTTGTAAAGTTTTGAAAAATTGAACCACATTTGGCACCTGAATTCAACATTTTGGAAAAAGCCTATCAACACCACAGCACTGAGTTTTCTTGTCTGAAATAATATTGTGTGATCTAAAATACTAATTCCAAAGCTTTGTTTTTCCAGCTGCACATGTACATCATTGTATAGGGTTTGCACATCCAGGTTCTGGTAGCGGGAGTGGCTTCTGCGAGAAGTTGCAAGAAGCTTCCCACACGCCAGACAGACCCAATTCCAGATGGCTGCGGGATGGATCCACTGCTGGCCACAGCCAAATCAAGAAGGAACAGGAAGTTTTTGTGTTAATGCACTCAGAGAAGAGCAGACTGAGAATAGGAGAGAGGAACAGCCCTGCAGACACCAAGATCTGTGGAGAAGGAAGGACAGGAGGTGCTCCAGGGGCCAGAGCTGAGGTTCCCCTGCAGCCCCTGGTGCAGCCCATGGTGAGGCAGCTGTGCCCCTGCAGCCCATGGAGGGCCATGGGGATGCAGAGATCCACCTGCAGCCCCTGGAGGAGACCCAGGCCAGAGCAGGTGGATGCCTGAGAGGAGGCTGTGACACTGTGGGAGGCCTATGCTGGAGCAGGGTCCTGCCCACCCATGGAGAGAGGAGCCCATGCTGGAGCAGGTTTCCTGGTAGGACCTGTGACTCTGTGGGTGACCCACACTGCAGCAGGCTCTTCTTGAAGGACTGCACTTTATGGAAAGGGACCCACATTGGAGCAGTTTGTGAAGAACTGTAGCCTGTGGGAGGAATTTGTGATGGAGAAGTGTCTCCCATGGGGAACACCCCACAGTGGAGCAGGGAAAGAACTCCTTTCCCTAAGCAATGACAGGAACAACATGTGATGAACTGACCATAACCCCCATTCCTTGTCTCCCTGAATTGTTATGGGGAAGGAGATAGAGCTGGGAAGAAGGGAGGAGTGCGGGAAGGTGTGCTCATTATACAGCTCTGATGTTTTTAGTAATACATTCAATTTATACCCCCAAGTTCAGTCTGTTTTGTGATCTATGAGTGATTCCTTTCCTGTCCTTATCTAAGCCGATGAGCCTTTTATTTTCTCTCCCCTGTCCAGTTGGGGAGGGTAGTGACAGAGCAGCTTTGGTGGGCACCTGATATCCAGCAGGGTCAACCAACTGAAAACTACTAAAAACTCGTTTTATGTCCCCTACCTCGGCCTGATCTGCTGTATTCATCCCTTTCCCTCTGTGCACAGGTACTCATGCAACCCTCCTATGTTCCACTCTGAAAGTGCACAAGCCACTCTGAGAAAACGCAGTACAAAACTTCAATACAATCAAAATCAACAATAAATGGTGCCAATGAAAGACAGGTCCTACACCCGTTCATGGTTAGGGGCAATCGCGGCTTCCGACATTATATGGCACGGCATTAGCCTGCTTTTGTGCCTTCATGTCAATCTGGTAAGTGTGAACAAGCTATTGAAGCATTACAATAGCGGAGTTTCTCAGCGTGGCAAGATGGAGTCAAATGTCAGACAAGTGCGTGCTTTTTCACAGACGCTTTACTGGTTAATCTTTAACAGTTAAAAGGTTTCTAGATTAGAGTTTCCAAGAAAACATTTATTTTTTCAAACAGGCTACGAAGAAAGGTGGGGAGAATAGTCTAAGTAATGTAAAAAGGGAAATAGATAAAGCAGAGAAGAAAAGGAAAGTAACCAGAGCAGATATAGTGGAAGAGTTTACCTACAAACTCATTTCATTATGCTGCATTTTATTTTTAAGATCCTACCAAGACATAAGAAGATTTTCATTCATGAAGAGCAAAGAAGCAATCAAATTTTGCACCAGAGCTTGCTTGCTTGCCATTTGAGGAGAGGAGATGCAAAGTAAATTTTAATTATTTTGAATTCTATCACCCAAGTTGCCAAGAACATCCCTGTACCCGACTGTACTGTCTTTAATAGCCCTGAGAGGTTCAAAAACTGCAGGCAGGCAGAGATGGCAGAGTGGTAAACAGGGCTAACTTTCCCTGATTTTGTCGTCTCTGATAATACCTTTGTCTTCTTGAATAGGTGACAGCTCTGTCTGGAATAACATTTGGTGGATTTGGAATAATACAGAACATTACTGGCATTTTTCTGCAGAGTCTAATCAAGGAAATCTCAGTTTGTGTAGCATGAGCTCAGATTTTATAAGATTTGGGAGAACTCACACTTTCCTCAAGACATTTTTGACAATAGCTTTTAACAAAGCCACGTGTCTCTGTCAAGGCACTGTAAAGCAATGCTACTTAGCCCCTTTATTTCTTGGCTAATTATCCCATAACAATTTATAATAATTTATAATACAATTTATAGTATTTATAATCTGTGGATGCAATAAAATACATTTTTGCTTTTCTGTTAGTGTTAGATTAAGATTTTCATCCTTTATGATATCTTTCATATGTTTAATGTGCCTCTGCTAAAAGTATTCAGTGGTATGAGAACTGAAGGGGTTAAAGCTTTAGGATAGCAGAAAGGAAGAGGAGTGGATAATATGATCATGAAAAAGAAGCAAGGTCTAATGTTTGTCAGCTATGGTCAGTTGTCCATTTTCTGGGTTAACACTGGCCTGGGACACCCACAACAACGGGATGGCATGGGATGCTGCTGAAAGCACAATGCAGAACCATAAAGCAGTAATATCTCAATTCTGCATGGGGCAAAGCTTGCAGCTTGGCACCATGGAATCTTCTGTCTTGGACATAGTGACAGGAGACAAGGCAATGAGAACATCTTAAGAGAAATTAATTCAGCTTGGACTAGTGAAACTGGATTTGAATGTAACAAATTGGATTTCCATTTAACAAATCCTGATGTGAAAGGCAGCAATATTAGTTTGGGCAAAGAAAGAAAGAAAGATCATCTACAAATGAGTATAAACAAGAAAGCTGATGGTTTACATTGCAAAAATTATTATAAAACTGAGAGATATTTTAATATAGCAATTAGTATTAGTAGTGATAATGATTTACAAAGATTTCTATAATACCTCAGCTATACATTTATTTAACTAAGTCTCTTTAGATAAACTAGACCTTGATTTATATAATCACTTTTGAAACTGCAAGTGTCTGGGGAAAATAATGAACACAGATAAATTATAAAATGAAAAAAAAAAAAAAAAACTTAAATGCTAAGTTTTCAAGACAACATTTTTGACTGACTTTAATGAATAAATAGTCCAAGTGTGAAAACCAATGAGCTGCTAGTTCATAGAAAAATACTGTACTGGATCCAAGCGAGTTAACAAGCAGCCAGTCTGATTCCAGAAAGTGCATGTATATGTTAATACTGGGTTATAAAACAGCTAATGAAATCTCCCTCCTATTTTCCTTACTCTGTAGTACATTTCTGCTCTAACACAGTCAAATGTCTTTCAGATCAAAGTACTCATGTTCTGCTCGAAACACTATTTGAATTAGCAAACCTCTGTATGCACCTAAGCAAGTAATCAAACGGAAACCAAGAAGAAAGGGGAGGACATGCCTAAGCACTCCCCAGAGAGGCTGGGTGATACTTCAAAAGCAAAGAGAACTACCAATTTTAAGACAAGCTTGATGAATTATATTGTATGTATAAAGGACTGAGAACTTTGGTGTACAGGACAGGATTATGTCCTGGCTTGGAGAGTTGTGTGGGCATGGCTGTGTGCAGCAGAGAAAAGAGATGCAAATTAATAGAAAAGATTATGAACAGCCTGCTGGGGAGAGAGGAGACAGGAGCTCGGGACCATGAAGGACCTGTATTTAATTCACCCTAGATAAAACAATGGAGATAGAAGGAAGATGGAGCAGTGTGAAAAGCCTTGCTTTCACTGCTCCCATGGCCTGGTCCCCATGCAGCAGGACTTTCACTCCCAGGTTTGGAAGATCAGGGCAACACAGAAGTGAGCACTAGCCCTGGTGATGCACCTCTGTAGCATGGAGGATTGTTGAACTTGCCTACCCTGTGTATCTTGTGGCACAACAGGGCTCTACCTTTTCATCTGTAAACTAGAATAGCCCCTTTGTTTCTATGTGCTTGTTTTGTCTGGGGTAGAGTTAATTTTCCCCACAGTATCTGTCATGGAGCTGTTTCAGATTTGCACTGGAAACAGTGTTGATGGCACAGGGATGTTTTAGCTGTTGCTGAGCAGTGCTCACACAGTGTCAAGGCCTTTCCTGCTCCTCACCCCACCCAACCAGGGAGGAGGCTGGGGGGACACAAGTAGCTGAGAGGGGACACAACCAGGACAGCTGCCCACAACTGACCAAAGGGATATTGCATCTCATATGGCATCATGCTCAGCATATAAAGCCAAGGGAAAGTGAAGAGTGGGGAGGAGCATTGGTCAGGAGTGAGCAATTGTTTTTATTTGCATAAATCAGCTTTCTTTAGTTTTATTTCTATCTCTTTGTGGTTGTTTTTTTCTTTTTCCTTTTAATTACAATTTATAATAGTAATTATATTTTATTTCCATTATTAAAGTATTCTTACCTAAACCCATGAGCTTTCTCACTTTTACCCTTCCATTATCTGCCCCCGTCCATCCCTCTGGGGTGGGGGGGAGTGAGCAACCAGTGGTGTGGCACTTAGTTTGTCTCTGAGATTAAGCCATGACACTCTTATTTTTTCTTGTGCCCTAGTGCTTGAGCAGCCTTGTGAACTACTACCTTTTGACTTGCATAATTTTTCCTCTTTCTGGCAGGGAAAAAAACTTTGCTGGCACAGTTTTCAAGGCTACTAGAATATATAATCAACCTTCTTACTGATATGCGATGTACCAGGAAGACCTTTTACATGTTTAGGGCACACAAAGCAAGCCTCCTTAAGTAGTGAAACCTACAGGGAATTCTGCTAAGCAGAAATATAATTCTTACACTACAAGATTCAGCAATTATCACAGGTATCTACATTTAATATAGAAGCACATTGCTGAGTGTTATTTAAATTACTTTGATATACTTCATTAGTCAACCTAAACTTCAGTAGTTAACCAGAGCAGCAGAACAGGATGAAGCAGCTATTTCAAACATTCATTTAGGCCCTCAGGTATATTAGCTGTCTGCAACACAATTAAGTGTTCTGGAAACTTACTTTATAAATAATGATGAATAGTATTCAGATGTCGAAGTTCCATGCAACTCTAGAGTACTTTTTTCTTGGGAAACAATTTGTGCACTACCCTGAGAACATGCAATACATTCCAAGCACATGCCAAATGTGACCATTTCCCACAGATGTGTACGAGAACTGCTCAGTCTAGGGCTCCTGTTGCAGTAGTGACAGTTCAAAACCACCGAACAGCATCAAACTGAATACTTAGCTTAACTTCAACTCTCATAGGCCATAATGCACGATTCTGGTATAAAAATATATTCTCTGGGCCATATACTCCCCTGGAAGAACTAGTGATGGGGAAAATCTATTAATTTATAAAATCCCAAAACATTTTTTTTCATCTTTGCTAGCATGAGAATAATCCCCATCTGATTTCCTGCAGTGTTACAGAACAGTGTGGGAGGTGATAGCAACAGTAATTAACTGTTGAGCAACACAAGACACTCCCTTCTAACTGCCACAAAACATAAGAACTCGATATTCTTAACATACACCTACTCCCTGGTGTATCTTTTATCACAGCAAACATGGGCTTCCCAAACAGCTACGTTCATTGTGTCCTTTGACACAGTGTACCTACAGAAAATAGGAAAGAAGCATATCAACAAAGCGCCATCCCTCCGGGTGAACCACTGCAGTGCCCCCAGGCAGACAGATTACCCTGTGGTGGGGCTGCTCACATCCGTTCAATTTAACAGCTTTGTGTCACACTCCTGCCTGCAGAACAGACGTGCCCTAAGCCCGACAAAAGGATTATCTTTTTTCCTCTTGTCTCTCTGTTTTCTTCCCAGGTTCCCCCCTTTCTTAAAATGGCAATGACATGCTAAAGATCCATCATATAGACCAAGACATATTTGTGTGGATGAAATTAAAATACTATAGGCAGGCATTAATAGCTATATTTCTTTCAGATGCCATCCTGAGCTATTAACAGAGAAGATTAAGAAACAGCTTTAAATTTTATATACAAATGGAACTGGCTGGCTACCAAATTTAAGTTTAATTCTTGTCAGTGACCTCCAGCAAAATTACAATCTATTTCTTCATTTATAATGAATATTTATTTTGAGATAACTTTTCTAAAAATATGATTCAAAATTTTCTTAGAAGGTTTTAATAATTCTGTTGGGAGCTAAGACATTTAGTTAATGTAAAGTAGTCAATTCAATAAATGCCTTGCAATTAGAAGCAATAGAAAGAGATGATGCTCAGTATTTTCCAAATGTGAAGAGAACAGCAAAAAAATCTTTTAATAAGCCCCTTTTCTCTGCCTCCCACATTAATCCATTTTGTATTAAACAAAGGCATATACATATCATTTTTGTTGCTGAATACATTACCAGGTTCTTGCTTAAACATGTTACTCTAGATTACAAACATATGGCTGTAAAAATAACTGGTTGGACTGATTTTAACTGCTGATAATAATCTCCATTTCGGCATGAGGAAATTTATTACAAAACCTGTTTAGGACTGCAGATGTATCTCTGCCTCACAGCTCTAAGAAAAGGGTGGATTTGTCATCTTCCCAGTGTACAGATCTCAGTGAGTGTCTGAAAGACTCCTTAGCACAAAGCTAAAATGTGTCACTAAAAATATACTGGTTTTTTCCTAACTTAATTTGAAGGCAAATGGTGATAAAATAAAAATTAGGAAAAATGCTGTATGCGTATGCAATTAAAATATTCTTTCATGTGTAAATAAAATGCTTCCTTAATAGCCCCAAATATTTTCTTTTCAGTCTTTTGGGTTCAATGGAATTTGGCAGGACTGGGCGTGGTTAAGAGTTGCTGGCACGTTGGATGACATTGGTCAGTTGTCATCTGGGCAGAGCCTGTGGGCTGGTGGGTAATGCTGACTACACACACAGACAGGATTAGAAGGGATGAAGATGTGGGGAGTAGTTATGCACCTGCCTGAATTCCTGGCCACTCAGTCATCCCTTTTTATCCTCCATTTCCATTATTTTTATAAAATAGACTAAAAGAAAACAAAAACGGTGAAGGATTAAAGAAGGTATGATCATTTCAAAACTCAGCCTTAACCACACAAAAGGACTTCATTGATATGTTTTACATACTTTTTATTATAACCACTAACTGCTGCCCACTGAAACTAATATACTGCTTTCATAAACACCTCTCAGGTGCCAAAACCTCAGCAAACATCTTGGTGGCTAAGTATGCAGCCAATACTCAAGCTCTTTCTTTAAGGACTACTTTAACCATGCTAGAAAAAAACGTATTTGCACAGATGTTGTTTAACTGATATGCCAACAATGTGACTAGGTATTGCAAACTTTATGTGTACTAAGCTAGCAGTAAGCTTACCCATTCACAATGGCAGATGCTAGGCCCGTGTGCACTAAAGAGCTTACAATTCTCGGCTACATGAACCAGACTCTTGCCTCCATGTGACAATGAGGTAGAAACAAAACCAAGAACTATCCTTCAGTGGTACCAAAGCAGTAGTATTTCAAATAATTTTATATCTTGTGTACATAGATATATGTGTATGTATACATTCAAGGTAAGACAAGAAGTATAATACAAGTATTAAAAAGGAAGAAAAACGTAACAACCAATCCTATCGATGTTGCCAAATCTGAGATTTTTTTCAGGTTTACTGTGACTGGGTTCTAAAATTTTGGGTCCTAAGCTGACTGAGGAAATTATTCGTGATTAAAAAAAAACCCCAGACGTCTTGTGAGAAACATGGACTGACTACAAACAATGAAAAAAAGGTAGCAAAGAAATCCCTAAATTTTAAGACATGTCACTCTGTGTGCAAGAGCTCGTACACCAGGCACAGAAAAAAGGGCCAAGGGAGGTAAGCATATAGTGCTACTTTGTTATACCCACTACTTGGGAGATAGCTATATAGAAATTCTCATGTGCTAATGCTTTCTTCTAGATCTGTCTACAGGGAAAAAAAAAAGAACAAGGTTCTTCTCTGCTGTCTTAATATCAGATACTTTCTGAGCATCATAAACTAGGCATAAATAATCAGTTCTATCTTACTGCCTCCACAGAACTCAACTTCCACTTAAGCTGAAGGAGACTTGTCTTAGGCTCTTTGTATTTCTTCAGTTGGACTAGCTCAGTCTGGCTTACGCTAGAAGGGAAAGAAAACTCTTTGATCTCTTGTAAGAACAAATAAATTCTTCTCCATCTTTTGGTACTTACTGTATCAAGCTGAAATAAAAATCTCTGCCTGGGAATACAAAGAAAGTCTTCTAAGCAATATCCAATTCCCAGAACAGCCTGAAAAGATTAACTTCTCTAGAATCTAAGATTAGATTCTCTATGTTTTCTGATACAGTATGAGTACTAAATCTCAGTACCACCAATGAGATAGGGTGCAATGAACTGCATTCTTAAGCTCTTTCCTTAAACTCTTAACCTTTACTGCTCTTAACAGCAAGAATCCAGCTATGAGCTAGTTGTCTCTCAAGTGAATAATTTTTTTCCAGTATGAACAGAGCACCCATTTTGACATTTGACTGGATTTTCAGATAGGTTTTTTTTCTGACTGATGGGTAAGGATGGGAAGTGTGATTAAGTCTGTACCACTCTACTCGCTCCATTTCAGGTTCTGAAAGAGTTTTGATACTATAAAAATTCATACCATAAGCATATCAGCAGAAAGGCATAAACAAAGGAGAAAACTCAGATTTAACTATAACATTTAACTTACGAGAAAGAGACTGCAGTTGCAGCTAATAGTGTTGGCTTAGTACTTAGCTCTTGGCAGTGAGAAATTGTATACAGTACACCTTCACTGCTCTTTAAAATTTTTCATTTTGAAGACACCAACACTTAATTATTTAGTACAGCCACCATAAGAATGCAGAAGATATAAAATACAATTTTTTTTCTATAAAAAGCTTTAAAAATTTAACACAACTACAGAAAGAAGTAGTGAAGGAAAGAATAGCAAAAATACCATTCTTCAAAGTAGAATTTTCACGCAAATTGGTGTTTGAGATGCTGGCTAGTACCAAGAAGTTTTAAATCTCGCAAACACAACACCACATATCAGCAACTGCCATTACGTAGAAGGCTTGCAGAAGCTGGGTTGTACAATGTGTCTGGATTCTTGCCCACACGAGAAACAGGTGTTTCTCATTTCTCTCATCAGAAACACCTCTCCTTCCAGCAGAGGACAACAGTCAAGAGGGAGAATAATACCACCAACAACTAATATCAGAAGAGGATTTGGAAGGACTCCTATGAAGAAGGTATTAGCTGCCAGTACATGCAAGAAGCCCCCCAAGGCAACTGATTTCTATGCTCAACTGTTTGAGACACTAAACCTAAAGGCATCTGGGTAAGAAGATACTTGGACAAGTATTCCACAGCCCATCTCTTCTTGAGCTGAATCCCACATTGCATTAATTCATGGTGCAACTTAGGCAAAAACTGGCATGTAAAAGGTTATTCAGCAATAGTGCATCAAATCCCTCTCCTGATGAGATCTGAGAAATGCTCCTTAGGAACAGCACCCAGACTGAGCCTCTCTTAACTTACCAGTAAAAACACAGTCTGCTCCCAGGAATTCATGATGTCTAAAACGCTCCTGTGTTTTAATGAACAGCTGTGGACACTTTTTCGCCTGAGTAAGAACCCAAGTGGGATAATATGTTTTCTCCTCACACTTTCAAATAAAATTTCCATCCCAAAGTGTCCCCAGAAAGGAACACTGTTATGAC
>VWZS01009593.1:0-98794 GCA_013397075.1 Rhabdornis inornatus
CTTTCAAACCAAGACAGACCTTTATCAGAAATGTATCAGGGCTTTTGAGCTTTGAATAACAAAATCTAGCACAGGGTGAAAAAGCTTGATTCTACAAATACTCTATGGAAAAGTTTCATCAAAGGTAATTTGGGTTATGCAAATGAATATGAGAAGTCTGAATAAAGAATCCTCAGTATTTTGAATGCCAGTTTTGAATTTAGCTCCATCACAGGAGAATATACCACAGGTCTTGTGGTACAGCATAATATAATCTATACAGCCTTTACATTAATCCTCTTCATTAATCATCTTCAAAAGTTGATGAGAATCTTACACTTCAGAAAGACCTGTATTGTTTTATTTATCTAACAGAATAAGTATTTTCCAGGATAACTGTATTCCTGTGTCTTAGAAAAATTAGGCATTTTGTTTTTAGTGTAATAATTGTATACAATTTTCCTAAAAAATTTTGTCATTAACATACATCTGTGATTTTTAAATTGCTATTTTTGTCATTATTTTTGTCATTTCACTTATTTTATCAACATTTTATAATAAATTTAATTAGCTATTTTGTTAAATACTAAATTCTTTTAGAAGTAGTTTGCTTTATTTAGTTGTTAATAAATTTTTTGTCTCACAAATCTGTGGTTTTAATATGTAGTAATTAGTAGAGCTATTAGTTGTTGATTTATTCATTATATGTGAATAGAGAAGAGTAATATTCCAAGACCATTGTACATGAGTGCATGAAGCAAGACAAGGCTAATTACTGGTCATGTTGCTGCAGGGTAAATTATTTTCCTTATAATTTATTTATTAAAACACTCAAGGTATGTTTTCTCGTAAAACATGCAGGTACAAAGTGTACCTAAAGAAGTATATTTATCTGCTATCAAAAATGCAGAATCATTGTGTTATGGCAGAGAAATTCATTTTGGTTTGTTTAGTGACATGACAATTTGAAACAGGTTTCTGATGTATTGGTCTGATGCCCTCAGTCATACAGATACACTTATCTACTGAACTTGTTATACTGAGATTACTTATAAAGAACAATGCTATTTAATAGATTTTTATGCCTTAGTCATATATGAAGCTTTTGTGAGCTTTGCAGCTTTCCACTCATGAAGTCATTTGTTCAAACAAGACTTGTATAGGGGGAATACAATAATTTAAAAATCACTTTTTCTTGTTCAATTTTAAGTCACTAGAAAACTGCATATTACTGTTTCATCTCATTCCAACTCAGCACTGTGCACAATAAGGTTTTCCACTCTCCAGGGATAGCCTTTTTTAAAAATAGTAAGTAAATATTAAATGTGGATAACTGTGTTAGCAACCTGTCACATTTATTACCAAAGCAATTTGTGTGACATATGGGGCCTTTGTTGGATATTTAACATATTAATATCTAACATACTTAATTAGCAAATCAAATATTACGCAGTGCTTGATCAAAACCAATTTTTGTTTGGATTTTTAATTCTCTACTTCTGCAGATTACTTCAGTAAAGCACAGAGTCCTATGGATAAATGTCAAAAATTGCAGAGGGAGCCTTAATTCTCCATAATATTAGGAGATTATTTATGATGAAGGACAAAAGTGTCCATATGAAATTGTCATCTATCTTGTATAACACAAAATTGTTACTTCAGATTATACACAACTAGGGTTTCTCTCCTTCTGACCAGTAAAGAGTAAATTTAACAGACATTAAATCACGGAGCCCTTTTTTTTCTATGATCATTGATTTCATAACTTGCTTATGAAGGCCAGAAAAAAAACCAGAAATTATAATAACACTAAAATTATAATAGAAATTTTAAAAGGGTTTTTTTTAAGGTATGTTGTTTTAAAAATCTTAAGAAAATCTTTAGAAACAATGTCTCTATAGGCACTAGATAATCCAGCGTTGTGGTGTTTTGATAGCTATTCCATATGAAATTGTGAGCTTTGCTTGACATAATTACCGATTCTAAGCATCCATTTACATAGAACTGACTGGTAACTTCCCCACCTGATAAGGTAATGCAGAAATAATAATAGTAATAACAATAACAATAATAATGAGGTAACATTGCAGGGATTTATCATTGTAACTGAGCATTCTAAACTTCTCCAGACAAAATTACCCCAAACAGTCTACAAACTACTTCTTAGCCCTCTAATCATTCCTGACTATAGTCAGTCAGTTTGGTGTGAAAAATAGAGGAGGAAAAAAAGGAATGTTGCTGTTCTCTATTGTTTTCCTGATACACAGCTCAAATTTTTGGGGAATGGGAGAAGGAGGAAGGGAAATTTCCAAAGATTCACTTCTGACAGGAAATTTTTTTTAATGTGACATCACAGGAATTCTAATACATATGGAATGGAAAAAAACCCCAAACATTTAAAATTTCCTTGAAGAAATAAGTATTTGGGTCCTTTGCTACAGAAAGAATGCTTAGAACCATGCTACTTTCTAATCAACATAATTGATAATTGAGGAAATCATGCCTAGATATCTCAATGCAAATATTTACTGTATTTTAAAAACACTTGCTTAATACATTCCTATGTTTCACAAATGTTCAAAAATTTTACAGCAAATGCTCTCATCCCTTTCTTCTCTTTCAATGTTCTCAGTCAAAAGGATGAAGTTGATCTGAAATGATTCATTCCTTTTCCGCAGTCACAGAAAGCAAAAATCCTCCTGCTATCTTAAATTATGAAATTGTGTAGATATTTCTCTGCAAAGGATGCCAAATCACTTGATCAACAAAGCCACCAGCTGCTTCTGAGTAATTCATTTTTCTCTGATTATCTTTTTATCTAAAATATTTTTCTGCAGATCAAAGTTAAACTGTTATAAATGTCCATATTTATTTAAATAAAAAATATCTATTCAGTACAAATGAATTCTCTATGTGTAATTTTATCCACCATTTTATAAAGCAACTGTTTTGCTATGAGGACATGAATTAAATTATAAAGTTCCATATTTCAGAGTTTGAAAAAAATCATATCTGTAGATCTGTCAAGACAGATATTTTTCTTCTGGTACTTTTTTCTATAATAAGTAAATTAATCTTGCTCTTGGACAGAATTTAGTGGACATGTTTTGTTATCCCATAACGCCGAACTTTTTGCCTGAAGTACCTTCCATGTTCAAAGAATTCCCTTCTCTGCTTTTCCCCCTGTTGTCTCCAGTGGGCTTGTTTTCCACATGTGATCCAGAAATAAATGCAGAATGTGCCAAATCAATGAGGAAGTACAGTTCTGTTAACCAGGGTGGGACATTTGTTCATGCAGCTAGAATGTTTTTCTTTGTGATTTGCCGCAGCAGACATTTCTTTTGTTTATTTTCTTTCTTAGCACAGGCAAAAAAATGCATCTGTCTATGGTCTCTGTACTTTTTAATTTTTCTCCTAATCTTATAAAACACTGTGGGTGGTCAGCATCATTCTTCAGTTACCACTATGTAAGAAGTCAGAAGGAATGGAGATACTGTCCTGAAAGTTCAGTGTTTTCAGGAACACGCCTACCTGAAGCAAAACAAAAGATCTGTCTTCTCAGAAAAGGTTACTCAGGGAAGGAAGATTTTAAAAAAAGCAAAACAAAACTCACAAAAACTCCAAAGCCTTCTGTCTCACAAGCTAAAGCTGTGGTAATTTTTTACATGAGTATTTTAATCTTTTCTAAAAAAAGAAAAAAAAACTACTTTCACTATTGTTTTGCTGTTCTGGAAGCAGCTTGTTGGTTTTAAAATATTGCAAGCCTCCCGGTGTTAAATAAAAAACTTAATGTAGAATATTGGACAAGAGTCAATGTATGCTTTGACCTGTGTGTCTTTTGGTCAATTCACTACTTAGAGACCATTAGCAAAGAGCAATGCAGACACTTCCATAACTCTGTGTACCACGTCAGCCTTTGCTGTACACATATGGAGTCTTTCCAGGAAAGGCTTTGTCATCCTGCCATCTGCTGAGTGGGCCATGGGATCTGACAGTGAGAGCAGAGAGATGTATCCCATACACATTGCAAGTAAGGCTTGCGTGGGATTTCCCCACTGAGGAATACCAGTGACTCATGACTTCTACCTGATGACTCTTCAGCTGTTCTCAGTGATGAGATCTGCCAAGAGGTGCATTTGGCTTGGGGAAATTAAACAGTGAAACTGCCATCCAAACCAACCTGTGTGTTTTCTAAAGTGGTGTATATGTAGCCTGCTAGTTTAAGAGCAATTGATGAAATATCTTTTCTATTTTTTTTTCAAGAGACAAGAAACTCAGCTGCAAGATAATCCAAAGAGAAAACAGGGAAAAGTAACATCTACAGTCAATTATATGGGGGGGATTTTGACTCTTAGACCTATAAATGCTTCATGAGATAGCTTAACTGTGCCTATTTTGTTTCCAATTTGATGTGATGTAATTACTTCTGGTAAAAAGTCTTACAGTTTAAGTATATTTTCTCAACACTCTTTGCTAATTTATAGGCTGTAAAATGTGGTAAAGTTATTGTGGCTGATTTATCTCCCTGATGACAGTAGCAAGGAAATTTATTTTCCACCTTCACTCACATCAAATGTACAATTCTGTGTTGCCCTAAATGTAATCCCCAAGTTAAATAAGATGTGATAATAGGACATTGCCTACATTATAGAGACAAAGAGTTATAGAATGGTTATGATTAGAAGGAACTTTAAAGATCATCTAGTTCCATCCTCTCTGCCATGGGCAGTGACACCTTTCAGTAGACCTGGTTGCTCAGAGGTCCATCCAGACTGGCCCTGAACACTTCCAGGGATGAGGCATCCATAACTTTTCTGGGCAACCTGTTCCCGTGAAGAACAGGTCCTTTGATTTTTTTATTATTCTACTCACAATAACATGTTTGGAGATTGCAAACCTCCTTCACTAAGGCATTGGACTAAGCATAGAGAATGAATAAAGGTATTTAAAGAGAAAAATAATCAAATGGCCTTTTTTTTTTTTTTTTGACAAAACTCCTATAAAATAACTTCAGGCCCCTTCAATATAACTGACACATTTTTCATACTCTGAGGCTCTCTGCTGTTACCAGGAAAATAAGACTCAAAGTTTAACAGCTTAAAGAAACAGGAAAAATGCATCTCTTCTTTCATCTCACAAGCACTGTACAAGATTCCCTAGAGGTGGTTTTCCTCTGGCAGTTTTGCTGTACACCAAGATTTATTCATAAACTGGTCTAATATATTACATAAATGTGTTATCTTACCTGAATAATACATTCCACATAGAAAATTTGAGAAAGACTTTCAGAAATTAATAAAAATCCTTGTAATAGAACTCATGAATTTAGTTCCCTACTCTGCCACGTTGGGTTTAGTAACTTGGTTTTCATCTAAAAGCTTTTAAAATGAACTTTAAATGGTTTTAAGGTTTGTTACCTTTTCCTAAAAGCAAATGCTCTAAATCATTTAGAAAAACATTCCGTGTATACTGTGTGGAAGCCTCTCTCTCTCTATGACTATGTCAAATGTATATGCTTGATTTTATATAATGTTATCCAGTTTTCACATGCTACCAACTCAAGAGTGAAATAAGAACCTGGGTGATGGAAATAGACAGAGGTACACTACAGTCACAATAGTAAAATGATGGAAAAAAAATTGTTGGTCTGCCATGGTTTGTTTTTGGTTTTTTTTTTTTTTGTCTTTATTTTTGGTTTTGGTTTTGGTATTGGGTTTGGTTTGGTCGTGTTTCTGTTTTTGTTTTCTTTTTTACTTCAGCTTTTTTCACTTGCCTACTTCTGCAGATTCCCCTAAAGCTTAATGTTGCATGCCTAAAATAAACAAGCAAGTATGATGCCTAGGTGGTATAATGCTGAAGGCTATTCTTTTGAGAGGCTGAATAAACAACTCTAAATATTTTTATCATTTCCAAGTATATTTACTAGTGACAGTTTGGAATAACAAGGTGGGAAAGTAGGAGGAAACAAATGTTTAATCTTTAAGATTTAGTTTTTATTTCTCATTATTTAACTCTTAAGAATTCTTAATACACTAAATTAATTTTCTATAAGTCAAGTATGTTTTCTTTGTTTCTTATTCTTGGTATCTGGGGGATGATCTCTCCCTGTCCTGATCTCAACTCACAAGCTTTTTGTTATATCTTCTCTCCCCTGCCCAGGTGAGGAGCGGAGCAATACAGTGGCTTTGGTGGGCACCTGACATCCATCCAAGGTCAACTCGCCACACATTATTTTCTTGTCCATGCCACATGATGGTGTGCTCCATGTTTCAGCAACAACAAAGGTAGCACACTGTGGTGGTGACCTCTCCAGTGCTTTTTAAAGCAACTTTACCTTTTTCTAACTTTTCTCTACTTTTTCTTTCTCTTTCTCTCTTCTACTGTTAAATAAAAATATATCCATTTTTTGGCATCAACATTTAATATTGTTTGGTTTTTATCTCATCTTTTTATGGAAAAAAGTTCTTTCCATATGAATGGAAAGTTCTTTCCATTTTATTCAGAGAGACTTTGTTCTTTTGCTCTTCTGTGTTTAAACTGGTTTGTAACAGATGGCTGCCATATTTTTTAACCTTTAGCCAACTGGGACGTCCCCAGTTACACAGGACTGCTGGCAAATTATTGAAAGTGCTCAGTGATCACTTCTGCCAGCTCTCTCAGTACCTCTGGGTGAATTTCATTCAGCCCCATAGCCTTGTGTGTGTCTAAGTGGTCAATTGACCATCAGTGATCATTTCCCCTTGGATTACGGGAGCTTCATTCTGTTCTTCATTTCTGTGTTCCAGGTCAGGAGGCCAGGTACTCCAAGAAGAGTTGGTCTTACTATAAAAGACTAAGTCAAAGATAACATCAAATACCTCAGCATTTTCCTCAGCTTTTGTCACTGGATTTCCCTGTACGTCTAATAAAGGATAGAGATTCTCCTTAGCTCTCTTTCTGTTAATTTACTTACAGATTTTTTTTTTTAATTTTTACAATAGTAGTCAGATTAAATTATAATTCTTTGGCTTCTCTAATTTTATACCTGCATTATCTTATGACAACTTTCCATTCCTGCTCAGTTGCTTTTCCTTGGGTTCTTCCCAAGGAAATGGTCAAACAAACTACACAGCATCTTAAATGCCTTTAGCCCTTCATTTACTCTCTTTTCCTTACCACATTGCTCCACTTTTTCAAGGTGGAAAGAGAGCAGCACATTTACAGAAGAAGAAGTAGCTTAAAATGGTTTGACAAGGGAGACAACTATGCACTTGTCATATTAATAATGTATGAATGAGAAAGAATGAACACAGCTCATATAATCCAGTATAAAAGATTTGTTTCCTCCTTTCTAGTACACAAAATATGTGACTGCACTCAGCAACCTTTTCCCTCGCTTCTTCTCGACCTGAATGCCCTATCATACCCCTGTGACTTCTACTGAAACATAAAGAAAAATAGTTGGAAGGATCATTTGTAAGTCACCTAGACTAACACATATAATCTGGGGCCACTTAAACCGAGTTGCTTATGGATGTGTCCCAGTTGAATTCTGAATTATCTCCAGAGATGGATGGAGATTCTACAACCTCCGTGGGCAGCCTCTAAGTGTATTTCATCATCCCTGTAGTAAAAATATTGCCCAAATAAATGGATTGCCCTTTTTAATAAAAATTAACTATAGTGCATGAGGGAAGATAGTATCATTTATCCTTAGTAAGTATTTAAAATGGCCCAAAATATTCCTGTATCTAAGTTAAGACATTATAGTTTGAATGGGTGGATAACATGAATAAAAAAATTGTTTGGGAGGTCAGGATCAAAGGAGAGTGTTTACCCTGAGGGATCTGGTGGTGATCCTCATAGGTCCATTCAAGAACCTGTCCTGTTTAATATCCATATCAGTGTTCCAGAGGAACTGACAGACTGAATTCTCAGCAAATACGCAAATGACAATGTGCGAGGGCAAGAGCAGCCAAAACTGCTGAGGGCAGTGCTGCCATCCAAAAGGACGTGAAGCACAATTACAGGAACTTTATGAAATTAATCAAGAACAGATAGGATACCTCAAACCTTCAAAAGGCATTCCTCTGGCTACAGTACAAGCTGGAGGTAGCAGCAGGGGAAGAAAATTCTCCTGAGAAACCTCTGGGAGTTGCAGTGTCACAGTGTAAGCTGGCTTACACTGGGCAGTGAATTTGGCCGCTGATCGAAGCGGCCTGGCGCGATAGACAGTTCCCCAGAGAACAGAGATAGGACAGAATTGGAGATAGACAAGGATATGACCCAATAAGTTCCAGCCCAAGCTGCAGAGGCTATTGGCCAGAGACATGAGCAGCCTGAACTTTGAACCAGTCACAGGCGCTTACCTGGGAACATTAAGAAAGGTATTTAAGGTGAAGTCAGAACAATGAAGAGGCATTTTGTCACATGTACCGTAGAGTGCTGTGTCTCTGTCTCAGGCACAGCGCCAGTCAAGGTTACATTGCAGCACTCAGCAAGCTGATTATGAGCCATCAGTGTGCTCCACAGCAGAGGGCCAAAGGAATCCTGGCCTGAGTTAATAGTAGTACAGACAGCAGAAAGAGGGATTTCCTTTTTATGCAACACCTGTTAGACATCACCTAGAACGCTGCAGCCAGTTTAGAGACTTCCAAGGCAAGAAAGATGTTGATAAATTGGCTTGACCACCAAGAAATTTGGGGGCTGCAATTTTTTTTTTTTCTTTTGAGGATTCAGAGACCTGAGTTCATTTAGCATAGAGAAAAATAAAACTTTGCAGGGAGGATATAATGCCAGTCATCCAAACACCTGCAAAAATGGCCTCAAGAAGACAGTCAAAATTTTTGCAGCAATATATGTCAGAAAGAAAGACAAGAAACAACAGCCAAAATTCATTAGTAACTCCACCTTTACAAAGAAACTTTTCCCCAATGAGGACAGTTAGGAAGTGAAAGAGGTTAAAAGAAAAGTTATGCAGTTTCCATTCCTTGAGGTTTATAAGGCCCAGCTGAATGGTTACCTGAGAAACTTTAGATAAAGCTTCTGATGTTCCTTCCAGCCCCAATTACTCTACAATAATAAAATCCTATGATTGTGTGATAGAAAATGAACTATTTCAGTAGTCTGAAATTTTTTCCTACCCAATTGTAATATTCCTGGCTGTGATAACTGCAGCTTTCCATTATTGCACAGTAGTTAAGAAAAGTCTTAACTTGAAGTTTTAAAAAATTGTAGAAAGAAATACTGAAAGTTTTATATGTCTACTTTAGTTCTGAGAACTTACAGTTTTGTTTCTATATCTAACATGAGTTATATAGACTCATCTTCTCAAGAGAGACCATTTTCACAAAACCAGTTTCTCCCCCCCCAAATTTGTTGCTCTGTCCAAGCACAAATATTTCACAGAGGCAGTTTAAATGCCAGCACAATGCTGCCAGTATCCTGTTAGGTTTATTTAGCACACAGAGAGTCTCAGCACCCAAACTCTAGAAGTCAAGGTCTGAAGGTATTTGTGGACAGCAAGCTTCATCAGGAGAGCAATACACAGACTGTGATTCTAGCTGGACACATATCTCCTCTTAAACTCTAAAAAGGACTCTGAAATTTCAAAACCTGCCACAGAATGGAATCGTTTTCTTACTGACTTTCATGGACCTTTTTATGAATAGGAAGCAGAACTGACAATCTGCTCTCCTTTATGATTGACATTACTGTATCACTTACAACTGCTGTATGGACATCCTGGAATTCTTTCATATTGTTCATGTTGCACAACAGCATCAAATCATAGAATCATTTAGGTTGGAAAAATCTTTAAGGTCATCAAGTCCAACAGCAGATGTATTATCTGTTCACTCTCTAGTGTCTCAGCTAGGGAAAGATTTGGCTGATAGTGCTCTTTTTTTAATCTTTCTTTTTGGTTTTTCATATTTTGTGCTTACTAAGAAAGCAGCAGTTAAAAGCACTGGAAAGAAGAAAATACTTTATAATTAAGCACCATATTCTGCCAATTTCATATATGGAAAAGAAAATAATTTTGTTTTGTTTTCTTATAATCTAGTCCTGGTATGTTAAAAAGTGGAAAAGAATAGATAAAAAAAGGCATATAGCACATTACTTTCTGTTGCATTATATTTCTGCACTTCGTAAGAGTAGGGTTCATATGTCTTGTATTGTTTTGAAATCTAAGTTTAGTTGGGAAAATAAAGATAGGTCAGGGTCATGACATCCCACATAGGCAGGTATCCAAGTCTTACCCTTATAGGTAACAAGAACTATGATAAAGGACAGAATGTCATGCAGCTAGCTATTTTTATTGTGGTATAATGAAACTATTAAAATTTTTATAATTGAAGAACAGAGTTAAAGCATGAAGACTAGAATTATGCTACTACAAGAAAAGGATCATTAAAAGGTTTTAAGATTTTTTAAAATATGAGGCTACTAATTATTCAGATTTCTGTAGATGTCTATTAATATTATGGCATTTGTTACAGTACTTTTTTCTATTACTTTAACATGAAACATATGTTACTCCAGGCACTGGATACTCTTATTACTGTTATGGATCAATATATGGCAAATATACTATAATTTGAGGCAATAAATGTTTTATGAGGATCTTCCACTTGCAAAATTAACTTAGCCACATAACAAAAAAAATATGAGTATGTATGAAAATTCACATATTGTTTATATATTTATTAGGCTATATGTAATATATATATAACCTACATATTGCATATGCTTCTTATGCTATGTAGAGTAGCATACTTATAATTTATATACTTATATATGTAAATTATAAATTTATATAGTTATAAATTATATATTTATATAGTATATATCCAATGCTGTGTTTTGGTTTTCCATTAAAAAGAATAAAGAAAATCTCACAACTGGCTTGATTTTAAATTAGATGTGTGCATGGATATATCTGGTTTATTATTTAGTATATAGTACCAACATATTCTGTGCACACATAAATATATATCAGCATATATAAGTATATACTCGCCAGGGTCTTCTGGATCCTTAGGAATGACACGAGGCATTCACCTCAACTGGCTGGTCAACTATCAGCTCTTAATTTTCCTTAATTGCTTTTGTCACTTTACATGATTCTCTGGAGCCATGGCTGTGGTGAGGATAGTTGCCTGTTCTCATGAATTTTCCTTGTGGTATTTAATCTCTTTCTCAGAGAGAAATTGACAATTTATCTTAGCTCGTTCACATGTGGTATCAATTTCTTTATTGACTGGAAAGCTCTGTACACTACACCAATTATATTAATTTTGCTTTTTACTAATGACAAAATCCACCATCGGTTTATTTTAAATTACAGGCATGACTGATGTGGCATAACTAGGCTTTGTTAGATATGGTTAGAGATAATCTATATCACATTGACATGGGTTCAGCATAGAGAGAAATATATAATTCTATACTTAGAAATGTGAATTTGCAACTAGAGCATAAAATTCTGGACTCTAGTTAATGTGTTTTTTACCTTAAAATTCATGTATAGTTTTTTTGTTGGAAGCTACCATCTCTTCAGCCTGTTTTGCTGTTAGGGTATTTTCTATAAGTCTGTTCTCAATATAATTTAGGCAAAATGTGTTTTGACATGATCAACTTAAACTGACTACTTTAGCATGAATTGATATGCAGCAAAGTATGGAACACTGACAGATATTCACCAGATAATTACTGTGATATATGTCTTAAACAACAATTTTTCATAAAATGATGAGACCTACACTTCAGAACTATTACTACACTTACTCCTAGTTCAGCAAATCAGGATATTATGTTGTCTTAGTTTCAGAAACAAAAAGAAAATTAATGGGAACACAGGTACTTCACTGAAATATTTTTTGTGTAATCAAATGTTAATTTAATGTAGGCTCTGCATAATATATGACATTAAAATTATTCAAAATTATTTTCCTGAGCTATTAGTTATTGCATTTATTTTACTACATAAGGGCACCAAAAGATGAATAATTTTTTGATTGTCCTAACTGTCCCTTAGGACATCAGTACATCATTTCAGACTGTGTCCCACTGCCTGATAATTTTCTTCATCATCTACTAAGTTAAGAAATGACAAATGTTCATTTGTTTACAATCTGGGATCACAGAAAGATTTTGGAAAAGAAATATACAGAACAAGAATCTTAAAACCTAATTGCATTCCTAAACATTGTATCATGCTTGCCTCATGTGAACACTCTCTTGGGTAAGAATAAATTATTTCATAAAGATGGAAAAGGAGGTGAATATGTTTATTTGCTGACCAGTAATATAGATTACTAGAAAACCAATCTAGTGCATCTTTCTCCATCATGTTTAACTGAACTTTCAGCAACCAAATCAAAATTAAAGCACAGAAACACATAGAAATTAAAGGAAAGTTGGGGATTTTGAGAGATGCTATGTAGATTTTCTGATGTACCATGAAAGGCTAGTAAGACTACAAGTAACGTGTATAAGAGGAGCTCTGGAACTTGGTGGCTGAATTTACCATTGTTTACATAGTCATCCAGGCTCTTCATGTATCTGTATCAATCCCCACTGAAAACCTGAAGTTATAAAATATTTTCGTAAATTAATCCAACAAAGACTGTGGAGTTTTAATATAACAAATTATATAAGGCACATTTTTCTCCAAAACTCTGATCATCCTATAAATAAAAATGCTGCAACACATATGGACTTAATAGCTTAATGATTTGGCTACAGGCTCACTTTACTTCCCATTAGCTCCCCATAGGAAGCTATAAGATTTGTAGCCATTAAACCATTTCCTTGACAAGAATAGCTTGTTCTACTTTTGTCTAAGAATTCCTCCAGATTAAGATGTCTTCATATCAATGGCAGCTCTGTTTCACAAACCAAAGGAAAATTTGAATTCAATTTGTATGATGCTTCTGAAAAGTTCTACAAGAACTGCTATTTTAGTGAGTGTAGTTGAAACTGCGTGGTTTCTGGATTTCTGTAACAAACCAGATCATAGTGTGATCTAATGGCATGCACTGGACAAGATGGGCCGTGACATGCAGATAATGTAGAAACAAAAGGGCTCAGTGTCATAGAATCTTGAAGAGAATTTTAAATCCCAGTCCATAGTACTGCACAAGCTGCCTTAATCTTGAAAAGACTCAGAGTTACATGACAATTTCTATTCATGCACATTTTCCTGTGTACTCTGTTTGCTTGAATAATGTAGCCAAAGTGGTATCTTCTATTCAGCTACCTTCCCAAGAAAAACAAAAGACAGTGAGTAGACTGTGTTAACAACCTCCAGTGAAGCAACCAAAACTTGGAATTCCATCGCCACAGTGAAAATTGACCACTCTGCTACTAGAAAATCAAACAGTTCACACATAATTTATAAGTTCAAACATGTCAGGAGCTACACTAAAAAAATAAACAAAAAAAACCCACCCCAAAAACCAACCTCCCACCCCCTCAAGAAAAAAAGAAAATCCACAAGCAAGCAAGCAAGCAAACAAACAAACAAACAAACCAAATGTACAGAACCAAAGCAAACAAACCAACCCCGAAATGCATTCTATTATGAATAGGGCATTTTCTATAACAATGAAGCAAGTATAATCCTCGAAAAGTGCAAACTGGATATATTAGCAAACCTAATTAACATTATTGTGGAACTAATTTGATGTAAGTTTTATTTAGTTTTATATGTTTCAACATATAATGCATAAACAAAAATTGAAGAGCTTAACTTCATATTCCAGTTTGGCTACTGTGAAACAGGATTTTTTTTTGTTTTGCAGAGTGAACAAATTTGCTCTAAAACAACACCTCCCCCCCTCAAAAACATAATCTTCATGCTTTATCCATGCTTCTGAATCCATGCTTCTTTCTCTAATGTATTTAACAATACAATTTTCAGGAATTTCAACATGGAACTGAATGGGTATTTTTAATTTATATATAGCATCAAATTCACAAATTAACTTTAGACTATTCCCCCATGCCCAGTTATTTTATGACAAGCATTTCAGGTCAGAATTTGTCATCCACTTTCCATGCTAGTAAGTGAAAGGGGTCACTAAAAGACTGTTCTAATATTATAGTAATATAATTAACATCCCTCCTTCCAGTTCAATGTCATTAAAAGAATCACTGGGGGTTTTTAATGCCAGAAAATATTGTATGCACTGGTACTACTTGCTAATATGTCCTGCACATATCTAGCAAAATAATAATAAAAGGCTATCTACAACCTTCAGGAATGCTAAAGTTTTCTACATTACTTTTTTATTTTCATTTTTTTTTCCTGGTCTTTCCATTGGGTTGACAATGGTAGGCCTATTTTTCTGTAAAACTGCTTCTTCAAATAAAACTGAAAATTCATTTTAGAAAATAAATAGCTTTAAACATTATGCTCATCGATTATTTTTAAAAGTAATCTAAATCTCACAACTTCACCTAAAATTTGCAGAAAGATTCAGAAAAATTAATATGATTTTAAGACCCACAAGGATAAAAAAATTGAATTCTTGATTCAGTTATTTTCTTGTCTTCCCAACTTTAATAAGTTTAAAGCTCATCTTCCAAAGAAGAGACATGGTTAAAAAAAGCAATTGTCCAGTTTTATTTTGTTTACATTGCACTGAAAATTTACATCATACTTTTACAAATCCTTTTTCATAAAAATATACTTCTTTACAAAAGTGTATGCATTAATATAAGAGGAGTAGCCAGTTGCAGAAGAAACATTTTAAACGATCTCAAATGTATTAACCTTAACATTAATGAATGAATAATAGTTATTGCAGTCATTTGAATAAACAAGAATAAATAACAACCAATGGTATAAAATATAAAACAGCATCCTTTTAGTAGAATACAGTTTGACAGAGTTGTATGAATAGTCAAAACAAAGTGTTGTAAAATGATTTATAAGAAATTCATCAAACATTGTAGAAATCCAAGCAGCAATCCTGGGTACAATGATTTTTGGTAGGCACTCTCTATTACGGTAATAAAAAGGTTATTTTCACAGAATTATTAATGTCTGAAAGGGACAATAACAGATAATTCACACTGGCTAACACACAGCATTTGTGAGTCATGCTATGAATGGAAGACGATGACCTACACCAAATAAATTACTGAGTTCCTGCTGAATAATTCTGATATGAAATAACTGTAAATCGAAAAATTGCATTTCCTTAGAAGTGATTCTGGAATGTCTAAAACTTGTATTTGAGGGCTGTGGAATCTGAATTGTCCCTAAAATGAATGGATTGTCCCTAATAAAATCATGGCTTTATATATATATATATCTCAATTTTTTTTTCATTGCACTATGGTAATATATTCAATTTTAAATGAGCTGTAAAGTTTTGTTTCCATAGAATACGGAATATATAGATAAAATAGATGTGAAAACAGAATTTCCAAATTATACCTTCCTATTGCCTTGTAAATCTGACCCAAAGTTCATTGAAGTCTCTTAGAATCCATCAATTTCAATGGGATTGTATCATGCTTTGTGCATGCATATTGTCAAAATGCTGAAGGAACAAACAGGTGGGATATGGCCTAGTGTTAAGTAACATGGACTGAAAAATGGACTCCTATTGTTGGTATAGGAATTTCATTACTAATATTACTGTAAACTGCACTTTTTAATAGGAAATATTGAATTACGTTTTAATTTTTGAAACAAATGTGAGATGGTCACTTCTGAATGTTCTTCAACATTAAAGAAACACAGTCACATACAAAGCTCAATTAATATTAGATTCTTCATTGCAAAATTTGTCTAGACATGATTGACAAAAGAAATATATAAACATTACAATTTGTGGATATTGTTAATAGAAACAGAGAAGACAAACTTTACTTGGAACATGAAAATGAAGCAAGATGTAAAGCAGGGAAGAAATCTCATTTTATAAGGACATGAAATTTAAGTTTTTTTTCTCTGATATGAAAAGCTTAAGTTGTACTTGCTGATTTCTAAATACTACATCCTGGACTCAGAAATTCAAGTGCTCTGAGAAAAATAAAATACTTAACGGACTGAAAAAGGAAAAAAAAGATAAAAACTCATGAGAAAGATGTAGCATATGACTGTTAAAGAGAAATCAGTGACCTATTGTCTCCTGTAAGTATAGCTCTTATTTTCTACCTATATCTTTTTTTTTTTTAACCCAGTCCCTCTATTATAGTTTTTATAAAGCACAGAATACTGATAGTGGATGCTCCTCCAATATATGCAAATATGTTTTATGTTTTAGAATAACCTCCTTTTTTAAAAAAGCAAATAAACTGTGAGTAGCACTCATGGAGTGCAGCAAAATTTTTTAAAACTCTCCGTGGCAGACACAAAGAAGAATTCTGATCCAGTTTATGAAAAACAAAATTAAAAAAAAAATAACTACAACCCAGACTTGCCTATCATCCTCAGGAAAAGGTGGCCCACTAGATCCTGAAAAGTGTGCTTTAATTTTTTTTATTTCTTTTTTTTTTTTTAATCAGTGAACTGTGTGTGCACTGTGTTATGTGTCAATTTCCAGACTGAAGACAAATCATTACCACATTATACCATTGTGCAAACAGTGTTCAAGTTGGGGTCAAATCGTACTGCTTTCCCTTCCACTGACTTTGCATTTGTGTCATACATGGGGTTTTCAAAAGCAGCTTGTCCATTATTATTTTCATGTACAGAGCATCCTGTATACTGTGTTTTAGGTGCAGTCCTGTAGAAGAAAGACAGAACATTTGTAATTGCAGTTTTCCTCACTGACTTAATATGGTTTAGGAATCAGAACAGAGTTTAGCTCTCAATTCCAACTATAGGATCTAAATGTGACATCTTGAGGTTTTTTTTACAATATTTATGCTAAGAATTAGTACTGTCTTTATTGAAGTTTAAGGGCTTTATGATTCCTTGAAAATGGTGTTCACTTAGAAACTTAGTTAACAACTTTAGAAAAGGCAATCCATTGTTATTGTATACATTATCCAAGTTGTATCCATTCCACTTGGATAATCAGATTATAAAGAGTACAACAAAATCTTGTAAAGACACAGTAATTCCCAAGTCAGATCATTGAGCGGTTTTTTTCCCCTTTGGAGACTCAGCAATTTTACCAAGAATAAGTTTATAGCTGAAATTCCCTCTTTTTCACTAAATAACTCAAAATATCAGAGTTCAAATCCTTAAAAGCTTTTGATCTATATTGCTATACAAAATGCATACTATATTGTAATTCATCAATATAAAAAGCCAAGACAAGTGCTTACAGCATACAGTTAATAGCAAATACATAAAAAATTACATGGGGAATTTTTCCTATGCTGGAGCAATTGAAAACAAGTAGTACTAATTAAAAATTATGGTACATGTTTTAAACTAATGTTATCCTGTAACATATATTACTAGTATTAGTGTCAGATTATCAGATGTAAATTACCACTTTGGCAGTTAGTATGCAATTAATTGTCCTGGCATTAAAGTGATTAGGGTTTCTTTAGTCATCAAATGCTTTAAAGCTGCAGAAGAAGCTTATTGCATCCAAAGAATTAATACTGGTCTCGATAACATGAAAAAAACTGTTGAACTTAGACTGACGAAACTGAAAAGACTGGTGGCTATTTAATGTAATTGCATATGAACTAATAATTTCAGATACAGAAACAGTTTCACAATGAAATCTCTTGATGATATAATGTCTGCATATACTTGTATGCAAATAAACTGGCCAGGCATTAAGATAAATTACTCAGGATATTACTTGATTCTGTCACATGAAGAAAAGAATAAAGGCAATTAATTGCCAATGCACAAAAAGTCTACCAATTATATTATTCAGCATCTGCCAATAATTTACAACATCTATTTTATCATCAAGAGATAAATTTATAAAATTTTAAATAGGTAGGAATGAAAGTACAGCGCTGTATAATAAACTTGTCCCTTATTTATTATACCAGATCTTAAGAGATGTAGGAAGAACTGTCTACATGCATATTTTGCAAAGCCTTTGTTGTTTTACAGAAAACTTTATTTGCACTAGCAAAAACTGAAGACAAAAAAATTCACCAACTCTTAGAGAAATAGAGGAATTCTGCATCTATAATTTGCACTTACCTTTGTTTATAAAGATAAAAGCCAAAACCAGCAAATATAAGGGCAAAGAAAGGCACAAGGATAGCAATGGCCACTGAACTACTATTTGTACCATGTGGTTGATTAGAAGAATTTGAACCCTCAGACATGTTAAGACCTAAAAAAACAATAAGAAAAAACAAGTAATATTGTATAAGTGTCTCTTAGCAGCGGCACATACTATTCCATAATCTTTGGAGTTCAATAACACCTTGTTACTGGGTCATCATCATATGTTCTGCTGCATACATACGGGTTTATGCTGAAGCACCTAGTACTTTAATATATATAATATTCTGATTAATATGTGGATGCCATGTGTTGGCAGAACAGTACACCTACTCTGGTACAGCAAATACCTTGCAGCATAATTCTGCATGGGATTCAACTTTTGTATGTAATGAAAACACATTACTGTACTGTGATATGAAAAAGTCAAATTTATAAAAATCTATATATTAGATTGATTATATTACTAGTTTTATTTGTATATTTCAGTAATTAATAAATACTACATATAGAAAACCCAAGCATACTGTCAAGGAAAAGGTCAATCACCTGAAAAGGCCAATTGAAAACTCATTACTTCCACAGATGCTGCTATTGATACACAGAGTGAAAAGGATAGAAACACTTTTGAATAGCTAAAGTCAGATATTGATGAAAAAATAGAAATATGACCTCCTGCACGGCCAAAGAATACATTATCTACAATATCTACACAGAGAAGTTATACCCCTTTTAAATGTTCAGAAAGATTAAAACAATGAGACAGACATTATTAAAAAAAATCTTTATAGAAAGAGTGTTTGGGATTGGAATGGGCTGCCCAAGGAAGTGGTGAAGTCACCGACCCTGGAGGTGTTTAAAGAAAGATGGGATGTGGCTTAGTTGATAAGGTGATGTCAGGTGCCAGGTTGGACTTGATGATCTCCAAGGTCTTTTCCAAACGAGTTGATTCTGTGATTCTCTAATGCATCTTCAAAGTTAATTTTCAAGATTTTAACTGGCTCTTTTATGAATTGCTTAGGTCATAATGTTTTCTGACTTTCTTGACCATATAAGACAATATACAGAAAATGAAAAAAACAAACAAAAAAACCAACACAAAATAGGCACCAAACAACCATCCATGGCTGAGACCCCAAACAACCAACAATGTGAGGAAAATTGTGTGGGAACAACAATCAAAATATTATATTTCAGAGAAGCTAACTGTGAGGTTGTGTGCATGAAATAAAGTGGTAAGCATGCTAAACAAGATTTGTTCAAAGATTGTGAATCTCTTTGTAGCAATATTATTGACTATATTACCTACAATTAAATCTTGTATAGGATTGGACTCTGAATCATTATTTTCCTCAAACTTACACCCAATAAAAATTACCTTCATTATATTACAGAAAAGAATCTTAAACGTATCATCCAAAAATCAAATGAAGAAATATAATTTTTTGTAATAATCTATCAAAACAATTTTCCAAGGAAGTCTTGTGTTTTAGTTTTTCCTAGATAACTTTTAAATATTTTTAAGAAGTTAGTAAAGGGAAATAACTTCTTATATTCATTTAAAGGAAAAAAAAATGATAAAGATATTTATCAAATTCTTGCAAAGTAATTTGCATATGAAATTACAGTGAAAAACAAGATCAGTATATTTTACTGTGACTTAGAACTGTGAAAAGAGAAAGATTTGACCTTACATTCCTTCTTTCCAAGAATGAAAGGATTTCCTGATTTTACTGAAAAAAAATAAGAATGGACAATACTTTGCAGCTGAAAGAATATAATTTTCCATCGACATATAGGAATTTTACCTGAAGGTAAGAACCCTATCTAAACAGCCATTATATTAGTGAAAAAGGAGTCCTCTTCTAAGGCATTCCCAACAATATTTTATCATTTAAAATTCAGTATAAACTAAATTCAAATCCTCATGGAAGGAGAAATATCACAGTTCTTAAGACAACATTTAGAAAAGATAATTAAATTCTTTTCTTAAATAGCACAACAGAATGTTGTCACCAGAGTTCTGTTACCAAAGCTCTCTTAGTATAGAAACAAAAAGTTAATTTTTAGGAAATAAACATTTTATCAAGTAAGATGTTTTTCTTCTTAAAAATAATATAACTATTTACCTGCAAATATTTAGCAGTTTCCCTTTTCTAACGAATATTTAGGTGACATGGTGTTTCAGCACCATGAGAAAAAAATCAGTTTATCAAAGCATTCTACAACATGGGTTTTCTAGATAGCTATTAATATATGAAACTAAATGCATTTTACACATAATTGGATAAAAAAATTGCTCAAAATATTACAAATTAATATGCATATTAAGCAGTAGATTGCAAGTTATCTATAGCTCCTTACAACATGTTTGTAACTACCACTTAAATGACAGTTTAAAGATATTAATATTTCAATATTCTGTAAAATGTCAATTCTGTTAACATCCTGCAGATACCCTCATACTACTGGATACAATAAAACTGAATATGGAACAATGAACTAGCAAATAATTAGAATTTGTTGAATACCTATTCTTTGAAGCCCAAATTGTCCATAATCTTTACCCTGGATGAATCCTTGAAAAACATATGTTGCTCCATCCGGTTCAGCAGAAACCTGTAAATAAAAAGTACTTTGAATTAAATGGGGAAAACTTCATTGCAAGTTACATTATCTATTTGAAAGGGAGCTATTCTATTCTATATCCTACTATGTTTAGGCAGCTATTATTCCCCATAATAAACACCCTCTTTTCCTAGGAAATTTATATATAAAGTCTAAAAGAAAAGACAGGACTGTTACAGGCACAACTTAGACATGAAGTTCTATGGTCACATACAACACCTTGTACTACCTTTAACTGTATATTTTTAAAATCAATAAGACCTAAAGTTTCTAGTAGTTCAATTGTCAGTATTTCTAAGCTCTTATATACTTCATAATTTTCTCTTTTGTTTAGGAAGTAGATTGAAAAAGTTATATTGAATATAATCCTAACGATGCAAGTATTGATGTTTTAATAGCTAGTTTTAAACCAAATAAAAATGACTTCTAATTAATTGAAAGTTCTTTGATTTTTCTCAGTGCCTATGTCAGTAAGCACTTAATTATACAGCCATGGACTAGAAGAATATTGAATAAGGCTTTGGTACAAGGGCAAAATATGCAAGTATAAACTAAAAGGCTTGTGGGATGGAGGGGATAGTTGTGACCCTATGATTATCTTTCTTATTACAGTAAGTACAGTCTAGAATATTGTATACAACTCCACAGATAAGAGTATTCTAAGAATACTTATTAGGTTCAAACTCAGTGTTTTCTAGGTAGGTTCCTTCAAGCTTTTCCCTTAAGTTTCCCTTTCTCAAGGGAAGACACAGTAGGTCTTCAACAGTGACCTGAAGCTATGTTTTCACTAAAGACCGGGTGCCTTTCTTGTGTGAATTTTTTTCTTTGGGCTAAAGCAGCCTCTTTTTGCTATTCCAAGACTCAGAGGAAAAAAAAAGTCAAATAAGAACAGTATGTAAATAGCATATGGAATTTAGGAAGTATGCTGTTTATTTTTGTATATTTAGAAATCTGAAATTAAATTCTTTGCTTTTGCTACCTCAGGAGCATGTTAGTGAAGCCTAAAGTTTGTACAAGATGAGAGTTAAGCCCTTTTACTAGTACATTCATTGCTTAATGAGTTTGGTTTAAGGTTTTCATTCTGCACCTTTTAAAAAAAATATTGTTCAACCAGTGTCACTTGTTATAAAATTATAAATTTTTGTGTACAGTTCAATCTACACAGGGCATGTGCACACATAGTGGTGTCCTTATAGTGCGTAACCAATAGGTGAAAAATAAGAAAACAAACAAATTCCTAAAAAAATCAGATGGTGTAGTAAGGATGTATGAGTGTTTATCCTCATCCAAATAATTTTAGGATCTTTATTTTCTAAAAAATCTACTTTTTTCTCTATCTATTCTTGGAAGGTATTTCCTTTTCATGGTTTAATCACATTCCAGAGACGTGAACTATTTAACCCTCTCCTTTACCTCTCCTCCTCTCTGTTATGTGCTCTCTTCCTCTCTTTTTTAAAGAATAAACTCAGATTCAGAACCCCAAGGGGCCTAATGCTAAATTGGAGTAATCTATTTAGTTTTACACATACATGTGACAGTTCATCTTTTTAAAGATATTTCTAAAAAAATCACCATAAAGTAAAACATGTATGCTAATATAATGATCAAAATCGTTATTGTATTAATAGAATATAATATTATACAATGGTTTTATGTTTAATTATGATTAAGTTTCTAAAGATGTTGGAATAGAGACCTAAAAGAAAAGTTTCTGTACTAACACACATTATAATTTTGCCTACACTCTATGTCTGTTCCTATATTTTCCCTCAGACTGGTCTCCTGCATTTTACAAGAAAATTTTCCAGTACTTTAATGAATTACGCTTGCTAAAAAGATTCCATTTGATATGTCTCAGGATTTTTTGGATGTAAAAATCAGCATGATTTCAATCATATAAAAAAAAATTCCCTCTCTTTTGTAGCAGAAATATACTCACAAAACCATCCATAGCCCATTTTTCCTCTTTCAACTTGCTTGCAGATGTATGGGAGGGTGCTTTAATGAGATATATGTGGAGCATTAGCCGAGCTTCTTGGCTTTTATACACTCCTGTAGAATATAGTTTTAAAAATTCATATTTGTGTTGACTAGAAAAATAACGTCATCTTTGAAAATAAACACATCATCTCTTGTCTTAAAGAGGAAAAGCAGGAAGAATAGATATCAATTGTCAACACCGTTTGTTTAGAAAGATGCACTCTATTTTGAAATTATTTCAATAATCATAAAGTATCACTAGAAACAGATTTTAGCTTAGCCTATAGAGAGGAGAGAAGGGAAACCCCGTACATAACACAGCTGTTACTTCAAGCCTTAGGCAGAACATTGACAGCAATCTGATTTGAAATGGAAAATATTGTTCTGAATCACTAAGAGTGTGTTTACTTTCAATATATATCATTTAGCCATTGCATAGAAAGTGTGATAATATGAACATCCACATACAAAAAAAAAATTCTTTTTTTTACGATTGGATTGTTCTTCATCAGTTAATACAGTCAGTTACAAAACAGTTTCTTCCATATAATGAGAAGACTTGTTCACAACCTTATTTACTTTGTAGACATAATTATTGACTCGGTCTTGTTCCTGCAGAATAATTATTTATTAACAAATATCATTATTTGTTAATTTGGAAATGAAAATAAAATACCACAATGTGTTTAGTGATTTCATCTTCCATGGGCAATGATTCCTAATTCATATTTCTTGTGTACATGCCTAAACTGAAAAAAAGTCTTCTCCACATTAAGGATTGGTGACTGCCCTATAGGAGGTATCATTACATATAAATAATCTCTGAGCTAATGAGAAGACTTACTTTTGTGTTAACACTGCTTTGAGCTCAAATGAATGAGCCTTGGCAAGATGGGTTTATTCTATGCATAATTACAGCAAGCACAAGTGTCAAAATAAAAAGAAGTCAAAATAGATGCGTCAGATGCTGGAATGCAAAACAGTAAATTATGCAGGAGGAGGGATTACTTTTCATTTCAGAAAACTACAAACTGAGTATAGGTGAATTCAGTTTTCTAGCATGTAATTGTATTTTTTGATCCATCCCTACTTCCCCGGCCCTAAGATACCCTTTCAGTGTATAAGATCTCAGTGTTCTATCTGTAGAACAGGGAAATAAAATAAAATTAAAAAAAAAAAAATTACTTGATGATGTGTAATGCCTGTACGTAGAGTGGAAAAGGACATTTGGAATCCCATTTGTCTAATAGAAGGAACCTTTTATTTGGAGGAGGAGTGTTTTGAGTGAGAAAACACAGCCGCTTACTTTACTAATTCCAAAAATACAAAATACTACATCTTTTCTTAATATCGTCACAGAAATTACATGGATGAAAATAATACAATAGAAAAAATTCACACACAGCCAAGAAAAACATGGTTATCAGTCAGAAAACATTCAGTCCACTCTCAAGCATGATTCTTCAAAGGACACCTACAAAATAACAGACAAACCTAGTGATAAAAATTCACCACTCTACTCAATACTGGGCAATAAGATCTCAGAAAAAAACAGATTCTGTGGCTCATTGCATCCTTCCTGACCACTCCTCTCAGCAACCAGGAGATCAAGCCCAGCCAAATAAGTTTATAAAAGGCAGATCTTGCTTGACTACTCTGGGCTCCTCCTTTGATAAGGTGACTCAGTGGATGAAAGAAAGGCTGTGGATGTGGTCTCACTGTTCTTTAGTAAAGCCTTTGAAACCATTTCCAACAGAATCCTCCTAGAGAAACTGACTGTTCATGGGCTGGACAGGTGGACTCTTCACTGAGTAAAAAACTGACAGGCTGGATGAGCTCAGAGATTTGTGTTGATTAGTGTTACATTCAGTTGGTGGCCAGTCACAACTGGTGTTCCCCAGAGCTCAGTGCTGTGGCCAGTCCTGTTTAGTATCTTTATCAACAATCTGGATAAGATACCCTCAGTCAGTTTGCAGATGACACCAAGTTGGGCAGGAGTGTTCCTGTGCTGGAGGGTAGGAGGGCTCTGCAGAGGGATCTGGACATTTGGATCAATGTGTCTGCACTTGGGCTTGGGAGGCCCTGGGGGTGCTAGTCATGGCTGAATATGGTCCTTCAGTGTGCTCAGGTGGCCAAGAAAGCCAATGGCATCCTGGCTTGTATAATAACTAGAGTGGTCAGCAGCATCAGGGCAGTGATCATCCCCTATATTTGGCATTGGTGAGGCTACCCCTTAAATCCTGCATTCAGTTTTGGGCCCCTCATTACAACAGAGACATGGAAGTGCTGGAGCATGTCCAGAGAAGGGCAATGGAGCTGGAGAAGGGTCTGGAGTGCAAGTCTTATGAGAAGAGTCTGAGGAAACTTGGGCTGTTCAGTCTGGGGTGAAGGAGACTGAAGAGAGACTACATCCTCTCTTCAACTACCTGAAAAGAAGTTGAAGCAAGGTGCCTTTTGGTGCTTTTCTCAAGCAGCAAGCAGCCAGATGAAAGGAAAAGGATTCAGGTTGTGCCGGGTGAAGTTTAGATAGGATCTTATGAAAAATTTCATCACTGAAAGGGTTGTCTGGCATTGGAACAGGCTGTCCAGCAAACTGGCAGAATCACCATCTCTGGAGGTATTTAAAAGATGAGTACATGGGGCACTTCCAGAGAAATGGTTCAGTGGTGGATTTGGCAGTATTAGGTTAACTTGGTTATCTTAGAAGTCTTTTTAGACCTAAACAATTCTATTATTCCAACTTTTTTTTTTTTTACTTAGAAAATCTAATAATTGTCAGCTCTAGTTTCTTTCCATGTTCATTAGGTATCTCTGACATTCCACATCGACATTTACCAATCTCATCATAGTTATTATTAGTAATGAGGCTATTGTGGGGAAATTTTATAATTCAGAAAGTCTCAGGAACAGTACTTGATGTTTATTTAAAATGTTAAGAAGAGAAGCATGATAATTAATATGATTCGTTCATTCCTTATTGACTATTAACTCCAAATAAAGTAAAAACCTGGAAAACTAAAAAAAAAAAGAAAATCCAAGGGGCATTTGCAAAGGAACTGAAATGCAATTAAAATTTCTTTGATAAGATAATAAAATTTAAGTTATGCAGAAAGTTACATATTTCTGTAAGAGAGACAAATTAAAGAAAAAAAAATAGGAAATTTGCTTTCCTTAGCCCATACCTGATAGCAGCAATTCCATATTGCTGTTTGTAAGTGTTGCATTTACTCTTCCTGAAGTTGCATTGAAACTGGTGACTGTCAAAGTCATGGGTTGCTTCTTGCTTTTGTAATTGTAAGATCCTTTCCATATATAATTTTGGGCAAATACATCATCAGGAACTATACAGATGAAAACATGTTTCAATACATTTTGCGATATTTAGTATTTAAAAAGTCAAATAACCAACAAAATGTATGATAAATATTAGCATTTTCTTTCCTTTACTCTTTATAAATCTACTAGGCATAATTTTCAGATATAAACCATAAAAACCTGGCTTGGACTTTTATGAAAAATGTATTTGCATTGAAGAACACAACCACAAATACATATTCATTTGCTTTTTTCCAAAAATATGGACCTGTCCCAGAGTTAACCAGTTTCATAAATGCTAAAAGCTTTAGCCAGAAGATCATATTCCACTCACTGTAGAATCTTTTCTATGCCAGCACAGACAGCTAGGGACATATGGCTAGCATTGAACTTTGCAGAAATTAGTATCTATTTAGATATCAAAATTTTCACAAGCATTTTCTTTACATGACATGAAATATTACAGGCATTTTCTTTATTAACTAGTCAATTTTTCTAATAAAAAATATATAATAAATTTTGTTGTGTCTTCATATGCTTAAAAACATTATGGGCTTCACCAGGAGAAAAAAAAAATATTCTCTAGTTTAAAATTTAAAACAGGTCATAGTCTGCTGAGGAATAAATGTGCCAGATTTATACACTCACATTTAATACTTATCATTAGCAAACTGAAAAATTCTTAATTTAAGTAATGTTATTTCAGCAACAAAAAATCCCCACCAAAACAACAAAAAGCTATCTTTGATGTAAAAACTGATACATGCAAATCTTTAAAATCTTAACATGAAGTACTTTCAAACAATTAAATTAGAAGTGATTTAGGATGAGCTTGCTACACTTTCGAAAGTAATGTATCAGAGTTATCCCTATAAGAATCACTATATAAAATCAGAACTTTCACATTATTTGAAGTAATTCACATTGAACTTAAAGCTCTGTGTTCATGTGTGTATTGGCATTGCATGTCAGATAAGCAGAGAAGAGTGTTTGCTGTTTTCTCTCTCAGGATACGCTTAAATCCAAGGCTGGGGCACACTGGAATACCCACAGTTTTCCTTCATCATTTATTTTTGCAACACAAAAATAGATCTTCTCCATGAAGGGTGAAGAGCTTTCCTAGTTTTTCGGTCTCTGTACTGTGTGTATATTTGTGTATGTTTCTTCAGAAAACATGTAGATACTGGACATGCAAGCAAGGAAATTGCATGGTGGAAATGGTCTGATGCTGTTGATTTGTAATCTGCCTGAAATATATTTTCCTACTTTTAGGACAACTGATCTTTATGTGCTAAATTGGCAGTTAATTGGGATTGCACAAAATAAATGAAAATTTTCTGAATTGAAAACCTGATGTGTACAGTTCAGCAGAACATCATTGAAGAAGACTGCTTTGAACTAGTACACAAAGTGTTAAAATAAAAAAAAAAAGCCCCCAAATGCCCATATGCTAAAGTACTATTAAATCTTATTCATTATCAGTAGAAATTCAATACTTTTATTATAGCCAAAGGTTAATTTTAGTTGAGACTGCTCTTTTCAAAAAATCTCTTCAGTGGACAGAGAGCTTCTCTTGTCAGGACATCCAAATATAGTCTTCAGCAAATCTGTTAAAACTGGAGACTTCAGCCAGAATTTGAGAGATTACCTTGTCTCAGCTAAAATTAGCTTTTTTTCTGAAGGCTAAGTTCAAGGCTAATACTAAGTATTTAGGTAAAGCAATCTAAATTAGTGATATGTAAAAAAAAGTGCAGAACTGAAGAAAACTGTAAAACATCTTTAAATTATTTCAAGATGAGTAGTACCGTTCCTAAATAGGTAAATTGCATAGAACCTTATGTGTACAGAACACAGCAATTTCAGTGAAACCAATAAAACTCTCATTACATAACAGAAATTGTATATAGATATAAATTATACCATATGGTAGATGAACTTCAAAATTAGGGAATAATTTAATTATATTTTTCCCCTTGTTAATCTAGTGCCTAATCTAATATCCTTTATGCATTCTAAACCACTCAGTGCAATCTCACGAAACTGATCCTCATTTTTGTGCAGAAATTGTTTATAATGATATAAATCTTGGAATACTTACCACTTAGTTTGGGACTTGGTGTTCCCAATGCTGGTCTAGGATCCTTCACTAATATTTTAGAACCAGCTGTTAGAAAGAATAAATTATATAAAGATAAATCCATAGCAAAAGAAAGAAAAGAAAACTCTGAAACAAAGAAAATAATTTCCATCATGGAATTTATTTGTTAAAAAGCATATAGGATGATGTTTAAAACTCAAATACGAATGAGATTTCAGTTGGGATCAAACCTTAGTATCACAGGAGCACTTGCACACAAATTTCTTCTGTTCCCCCATATCCTGTTAAATCAGGCACCTGGGTACTATTATGTAATTTTCAGCAGTCAAACAGTGCAAGGTTTCACTTCAGAATCCATGTCCCAGAATTTACAGTCCTGGACCATGCACCTAATATGTGAGATACCTTCTAATATAGTATCTAATCCTGGCTATATCACTTGGTTTAGGAACAGTGAACAGTGCATTGACTGCAATGAGACCAAAAAATGAAGATACACATAACAAAAGGAGTTTGAAATCGTTTCTCTCCAGGACTTAACTACCTCCAACAGTACTGAGTGAGACATCTTGTGTTCAAGACTGAAAACCCATAGGTGCTGCCTTAATCACTTAATATTGAAGGAGAAGGTCCCTGATTCTTTAAAGGAATATAGCAGAAAGAAACAAACAAAAGAGGCTATCCACAGTATCTCCAACTGCTCAGGTGATATGGAAATTGGGGAATATAATTTCTTCTGTGTTCAGTGCGGGTACTCTCCCACTACTGAAATGATGAACTAAATGCACTAGGACATTATAATTTCCTGGAGATTAAGCTATTTTATTTTGAAGAAACTAATTTGGATTCATTGGAAAATAAAGAAGGCAAATAATTCTGTCTTCTAATATAAAATATTATCATGTAGCACTAGACTCAATTCCTTGCTCCAACTGTGATTTCAGTGTTTCATATTTTGGGTCTTGGCTTTGAACCCAGATCTTTTCTCTTCAATCCATGTTCTAAAAAAATACACAAGAAAAGAAACTGCCTTCCCCCTGAGCTGAGTATTTTTCTGCATAGGAAAGGAAACTTTTGCAAGGACTGAGAATATTTTTATTGAGAATAAATTTTAGCCTTTTTGAAAGGTCTTTTCTTGTCACGTATGTTAAAAGTGTAAAGAAGCAAGAGCGGGGGTTGAAATGCAATTTAAGGTTCTTAAGGACTATTACTACTGATTGATTAACCCTTATTTCCTCTCTGTTTTGAAAGAAACTTACTGAGCTTATGTACTTATTTACTGTACATTGTCGACCTGGAGGACATGGTTCAATAGCATGCGCTTTCTGACTACATTAAGTTCAGGTTAGAAATATCTGGATCATACTTTCTATTGGGTTTTAACCCAAAAAGATGATGAGTTAATTTGCCTTGTCAAGTTGAATGAATTTCTAGTCAAGTCCACAACTGAAACTTGAAACACAAAATAAAACTTGAATACAAATATTGAATACAAATCTGAAACTAAAACTAGTTCACTATGAAGTTTAAGTTTCTAGATCCAGATATTTGAGTAGGACTTTCAAGATTTCAATTTTGTATTTACAGGATCAAATTCTAGTTTAATTCCCCTACACATCCCTTTAGAGCTCTCAGCTTCAAACATTTTATTCCGTTTCATCTATTTCCAAGTTATTTTTGTGAAGTTCACAATAAGAGGTGAACAACTTTTTTTCCACAGCAGCAGCAGCAAATTCTTGAATCAAAATACAATCTATGAATCACATTTGGCCTGCCACAATACTTTTCATCTACTTAACAAGTCATAAGCTTCCTGGCTGCTAGCTTTCTAGCACTTTTCCCAAAGCTCTGCTTTATTTTCCCCCAGCACTTGCCTGGCATGCAATTCCAGGACACCTGTTTTGTAGTAATACAAACTATTCATTTCCTATTTCCCTTCCAAGTAGCAGTGTTTGGCTACAAAGCTTTTGAATGCCTCTGTAAGAGCCCTGGGGATAACCACATCTGAAACATTAGGTAACAGTAATCTGAAAAGACCTTTAATTATTCAGTAAATAAAATTCCAAACAGTTCCTACACTTGAGTATATTCCTTATCTCATATTAAAACCACCTTTTCACCATGACTTGGCTATGGTGTTTTTCATGTCCTACCGTGACAAATTGGGTAGTAAAAATTAGATACAAAATTAAAGGTTGAAACAGCAAGGACAAAGTAGATACATTTTGTTTTCTAGTAGTATACAGTTCCTTACATAAAAATATAAAATAATTTTAAACCCCTTAGAGTACTTTCACACAGTGATTCAGACATCTTCTTGGACTTTAGGCATCTTTCTCAAATATTACTACAGAATCATTCAATCATTTAGGTTGGAAAAGACCTCTACAATCTTCGAGTCCAATAGCTAACATAACACTATCAAGTCCTCCACTACATTACGGCTCTAAATCCCACATCTATACATCTATACATCTATACATCTATACATCTATACATCTATACATCTATACATCTATACATCTACACATCTACACATCTACACATCTACCTCTACCACTTCCCTGGGCAGCCTGTTCCAATGCTTGTTCCTAATTTTTCCTAAAAAATTTTTGTAATGTCCAACCTAAGACTTGCCTGACACAGCTTTAGGTGATTTCCTCTCAGCATCTGTTAATTTGAAGAAGAGACCAAGACTCACCTTGCTACAACCTGTTTTCAGGTAGTTGCAGAGAACAATCAGGTCTCCCCTCAGCATCCTTTTCTCCATGATAAAGACCTCCAGCTTTACCCTCTCCTCATAAGTTTTGTGCTGAAAACCTTTCACCAGCTTCATTCCTCTTCTTTGGGATCAGTCCAGTACCTCAATATCTTTGTTGGAGTGAGGGGTCCAAAACTGCACACACTATTCAAGGTGTGGTCTCACCAGTGCCAAGTACTGAGTGACCACTAAGCAGGTCACTTTGCTATAGAAGGAGATTTGGTTCATCAAGCAGGACCTGCCTTTCATAAAAAACATGCTGACTGGGCCCAATCAAAACACTGGCGTGCATGTACCAACTGCAAGTAAAGAAAAGCACTGACAGATGGCAGATGCAGTGGGAAACAGAAGAGCTTACCCTCACAAACTGGAACCTTCCCAGTCCACGTGCCATCAGACCTACAGGCTCTGTGCTCTGATCCTCCTGCCAAGAAGAAGCCAGGCTGACAAGTGTAAATCAATGTATAACCAAGTGATGGAAGATCCATTCCTGCAACATTAGCATGACTTGGTGTTTCTGGTTGTTTACAGCTGTGAGCTACAAAGAAAAGATAAAATATCCTTCTGTCAAAATGGTGAACATATTTCTGAAAAGATAATATATGCCCATTCTGACAGTTAAATAACAAAGTAAAAAATAAATAGAAATTATATATTAATATATTTTAATTCACATTATAAATTACTATATAGTCTATAAAATATCACCACAAGTCTGTAAGTACACTCTTAAACATGGACCTTTCAATTCCAAGGGACCAAGAACAGACCTTAATGCTCTTGCATGAAAATTAATTGTCTTCATATGAGAACAGAAACAGCACACATCATACCAGACTTAAAAGCAAGCATGGCTTCTAACTTATATCACTTATGATATCTCTGTAGCATTGTATATCAGTAAGTAAATGGTCAGTTGGAAAACACTATGAAAGGTTAAGGAGAAATTGAAGGTGAGTTGTAAATATCAGAAAAATTAAATTACCATTTCTAATGTCATATGAAGAGTCTTATATATTTAACAATCACCAGAATGTGGGATTTATGTGTTATCTCAAAGGCAGCATACCTCCAAGAGCAGAGTTCACCTTTCAATACACTGAGCTACTGATTTGCTGTTTGCCTAAGATTAACTCTAGCAGCAGCTGAAATAATAGCAATGCTGCTTTCTTCTGTGGATATGTTCTCCATTCACTAAAGTGATTCTGTAGGGTCAGGCCTTACAAGGCAAGACTATTTCAAGAAAAATATAGCTGATTAGCTGAACTAGAAAGATTAACCATGATCTTACACCTTCAGTAAATTATCATTATTTACCAAGGTGTAAAAGATCTATGAAATGAACTGCTGCTGTCTATAAGAAGAATCTCTCTATTTCAGATTCAAAAATTTCCCGTTGCAAACACTTTTTTCCACACCTTAAAATACTGTGACTCTTTGGCCAGGAAAGAGTTCAAACTCTCTACTAGAACTGATTTTAATGATATGCTTTCCTGCATATTTTCGAACAGGTCTTCTAATATGTCCTATTCTCAACAGCTCCTCTCTGAGTTAGAAAGGTTGCACCGTCTTAGATAGAAATTGACTTTGGATGAAGATCTGACTACTTTTTTTTTCTCTCTCTTTTTTTTTTTTTAATCCCATTGTTTATTATACAAAAATTCACTCAATCATATTTCTAGCAGCTGTAAACTAGTAATGCAAATTTCTGTTAACTTTCAGTTAATAAATTTGTATAGATTAACTTTATGACAATGTTACTGCAGGTAAATAATATAGATTTTAAAAAATGAGAAAAGAAAAAAAAATAACTTCTTACGTATACATTCTGGCTGGATTCCACTCCACGTAAGATCAGGAAGGCAGGTTCGTGTTGTTGAACCATGGAGCAAGTGTCCTTTTTTACACTGAAATTGAACAACATTTCCCACCTGTTGAAAAGTAGAAAACACAGTAATATTGTTATGAGCAACTATCAGCTGGGATTTTTTTTCCTAAATTTGATCACTCCTTCACATAATACAGACTTGATAAGTTGTGATTCTCTTTCTCCGGAAAGTAAATTAATTTCACAGAACAATTTGATATGAAATAAAAAATTGCTTCGTTCTCAGTAGAATTACTCTCCCCCCAAAATTAGATCCTCCATGGAAGAAAATCAAATCCTCATTTTCTGTGGTCTCTCTAGTGTGCTGCTTTGGGCCTGGAATAGTTGATGTTTGGAAACAAAGCTTATAGTGCCTTCCTCACTCTGGAGCAAAGGGGAGCCAGTTGAGCAAAATTGACACAAACAAGGGAAGTCACAGAACTGAAATGGATATTAGATTCTGCTGGACTTTTGCTGAACTAGATCCCTCTTTGGGGAATGCTGGATATATTCACAGGTTATAATGAGAAATATTTGATTAGAATAGACGGGGCCAGTCAATAACACTGCCTCATGCTTCAGAATGTTCCTATGATATTTTAATTTTGTTTTTTGATGAGAGGAGGTAAGGAATAACAGCTCTTTATACCACTTTGGTAATAGAAACTGGAACACGAGTACATTACAATTTACAATAGCAATTCATCTGAGATTGGCTTTTAATTATTATCCTTATTATGAGTATGTGTTACATGAAAAGGAAAATAGAATTCTTACAGTTTTTGCACAAACATAAAATGGAATAACTTATTCAGCATGTCCAGTCATGGTGAAATTGATGAAAATGCAAATAATTCTTAGTTTCAACCAAAAGCGAGGAAATTAGATTAGAAGTACGTCATTCAGAGAGTATTGTATTACACAGTGTGAGTGGTTAACTCAAACATTAAGGTGCACAGATCGTAGCTACTGTTCTGCAGTGACCTGTATTAATATATTTATTAACTCATGTTTAAACAAGAAGTTGAAAACTTTAAACTATCTGTGACAGCACATTTATAGTTCCGGTCTGAGTTTGATTTTTTAATTATTTAGTTTAAATGCATAACACTTGATTCAGACTGATGCTCAAAGGTAAAATGTCAATTTATCTTTAAACTGATAGTTTAGTACTCGGAAACAGCACTTCACTGCTACAAGTATTCATTTGAAACTTTATAGTACTATTCTATTTCAGCTCAAGTTTCTCATCAGAATGAAATTTAATAATAACACATGAACTACAGATAGTAGCTCATCAACACAGGATGTGATTTAAAATTCATCTCCCTTTATTTTGCTCTTTTCTGTGCTCACTGGACTATGTAATTACTTTTAAAAGATTTTGAAGGAAATAGACTAAATCACTTGCATGATTAAGCACAAAGTAGTAAAATACTACAAGCTTTAGAAATTGCACCAAGTAGCTATAGAAGCCTTTTTTTTTTGTTTGTTTGTTTTTGTGGTATAGATATTAGTTAAAACAATCAACATCAATATATTACTTTAGAAAAGTACAAGCCTTAAGAAAGATGACTACATCAGTGGACAAAGGAAGACAAGGGAAGTGCTACAGATATCATTTCTCTGGACTTCTGTAAAGTCTTTCACAAAAGTCCCCCACAACATCCTTCTCTCTAAATTGGACAAAGATGGATTAGATCAGTGGATTGTTAGATGGATAAGAAAGTGATTGGACAGTCACATTCAGAGGGCAGTGGTCAATGTCTCAGTATCCCAGTGGACATTCAAGACCTTTGGTGTCCTGCAGGGTTCGTTATTGGAAACAGTGTTATTTAATATCTTCCTTAATGACACAGGTGAAGGGATTGAGTGCACCCTCAGCAAATTCGCAGATGACACCAAGCTGAGTGGTATGAGTGACACATCTGAAGGATGGGATCCATCTAGAGGGACCTGGACAAGCTTGAGAAGGGGCTCGTGAGAATATCTTGAGGTTTAGTAAGACCAAGTTCAAGGTCCTGCACTACATGTTATTGTAGGGGTGGGCTGGGATATGAACAGATCGAGAGCAGCCCCGCTGAGGACTTGGGGATGCTGGTGGATAAGGCTGGACATGAGACAGCAATGTGCACTTGCACCCCAAAAGGCCACTTGTATCCAGGAATGCATCAAAAGCAGTAGAGTGAAGCAGGTCAAGGGAAGTGATTCCATCCCTCTACTCTGTTCTAGTGAAACCTCACCCAGAGTCCTGTGTTCCACTTTTTTCAGCACAATAAAACCATGGACTTGTTGGAGGAAATTGAGAGAAGGGCCACCAAAATCTTCTGAGGGATTCTTCTGTGAGGAAAGGCTGAGAGAACTGTGTTTGTTAAGCCTGGGAGAAAGAAGGCTTCATTCTAACCTAATTGTGGCCTTCCAGTAACTGAAGGGAGCCTACAGGAGACATGGAGAGGAACTGTTTACAGACACATATAGTGATAGGACAGGGGGAATAGATTCAAACGAGAGTAGGTTTAGACTAGATACTAGGAGGAAGTTCTTTGTTGTAAGGGTCGTGAGAGACTAGGACAAGTTTCCCAGAGAAGCTGTTGATGCCTCATACCTGGCTTTGTTCAAGGCTGGATGGGGCTCTAAAAAACCTGGTCTAGTGGAAAGTGTCCCTATCCATGGAGGGGAGCTGAAACTAGATTATCTTGAAGGTCCCTTTCAACCCAAACCATTCCATGATTTTACGGTTTCACAAGAAACACAACCTTTATGTATGTAAGTACCAAAGCAGCATCATAAATAAAACAGTTGCCCAAGGGATGAAAATTTTTAAGAAGTGCTGCCATGCTGTTCAAGATTATATCTAAACGAAAAAAAATTCAAGTAATATGCAAGAACAATACATTATATTAATTAATTATATAGGATATGTATAGTAATTATTAAACAAATAAATGTAATTTTAAAAAGTTTTGTGGTCTACTTTGCAATATTCTTTTGTCAGAGGCACCAGGTGGCGCTACAATACAGTATTCTATGCTCAAAAAATTCCCAGTGCTGAGATGTTCAGATTTCTGCTAATTTTTATTCTACAGCTCATGTAGAAGCATTACTACTCTGCCAAGAGTGTTTGCATGCAATAAAAATTAAAGTGTTTTATCATGTCTGTTCAATATCTGCCTTTTCTATAGTGTCAGTTACAGCTTGGAGATTCCCAAAACCAACATCATAATTAATTTTTTTTCTTTTTTCTTCTTTTTGCTAAACCCCTAAGAATGTATAATTCTTATTCTCTAACAGGAGAAATACCAATCTGAGAAGTAAATGTATAAATATCAACCTGCATCCATTTATAAAGTACTCTAGATAAGTTTTTTCACCGAATAAGATGATAATAATAATAATGTAAAATAATTATCAAAATAATAAGTTATTATCTTACTTATTTCTTGCATCCCTTCTAGGAATATAAGATACTTATAACTCTCATTAGTTACCCCACAATCAATTTTTTTCTTAGATTTCAGTTCACCAAAGAACTTGAAGATACTCAAATAAATTTCTCCATCCCCAGCAATTTGTGCCAAAGAATTGAGAAGCCATGACCAGGTCTTAGCCTTTCTTTATCTTTGTATGGTACAACCACAGATTTATATCCGTAGCAGATAAAAAAGAGTCTAGTATATGCAGAATGAGCTATTTCCCACTAATGTGATGTGGTACATGGTGCTGGAACAACAGCAAAGCCCTTGACAAATGCAGACAACAGGATGCTGTGAAGAAGACTACAGTGTGACTATGATAAAAGATGCAACACAGTCTTAGCACTGGAGATCCTGCTGCTGTTAAAATCTTAAAGACATACAGGCCTGGACAGAATCTGGTTTCAGAGGTAAAAAAGAAGAACTATCTAACATAGGTGCAATGTACCTTATAGTATAGGTTAAAATATAGTGTGTATAATAATGAGCTGTGATGTGAGAGGTGTAAAAGTGTGTTAGAAACATTACAAATAACCCCAGATTAAACAGAAATGACAGAGACTAAATAACAAAAAAGAAAAAGAAAAATCATATTCGTGCCAGTGAAGCACTCCAGAATGTGACACACACTGACACCAGAGACTTCAGGACAATGAGAAGCAGGAAAATAGATGGTGTCTGATAAGGCTTAAATTACATTTTCATTGATGCAATGGTGGTGCCAACTGTGCTAATGGAGACAACTATATTGTGGGAGTAGAGCACTTCTCTTGGAACTTCATCCTACAATTCAATCAACACTGAAATTTTTATAAGCATTACATTCACAGAAGGAGATTATTTGCAGGGCTGCTCAACATCTGCAGATCAAGTTTCATATAGAATTTCATAAAATAGAACCCAAGAGCTAGCAGAGGGCTACCACTACTGCATTGTGTCTATTTTCCTTTTTAAATTAAGACTGCTCTTTGGCTCAATTTAGGCCTCAATAAAAGGGAAGATAGCTGAATTTCTACAAAACGTGAAAAAGTATGAGAAGTAATAAATTGTATATACATGACTGACTGGTCTAAGCAGTTCTAAACTGTTTCTTCAATTCAGTAGTAACTTGCGTTTCAATAGCTTATGGTGAAAGTGCTATAACCACTCTTCTATGTTTCTAGCAATATAGCTGAAGAAGTATTTCAAACCCTAGTTTCTTTCCAAGGAATGATTTATTTTCAAGATTACAGATGAAGTCAGTATTCTCTATATTCTAAAGTTATTTTGTTTCCATTGTAACATACTGCTAAGGTAGATCTGTCAAATAAAAATTGCTCGGATGAATGGTAAACATCCTAGAAGTATGTATTCATAACAATTAAAGCAGATGATACTACTCATTTCCATGTCATGCCAGATATCCAAGTAGCACTAAACTGGTATTTTGATGTTATTTGAACGCGTAAGAAACGGATCTGCTTCTGCATGAAGAATTTAATAGCGAACAATAAAGTCCATGCAAAATTCTGCTGCCTCTTTTTCTCCAAAGCTCTTATTTAATAGCTGAAACATCGTTCAAATGTGATGTGGTGATATTTGTGACTTTTGTTAGTGTAGGTTCCAGGAGGTCAGGTTTAGATACGCCTTTCAGTCAAGCCTAGAATTATCTTGTGTTTGCCTGAACTTTCAGTGCAATCAATGAGATAGGAAAACAGATAATCAAGAATAGGGGAAAAAAAAGGAACAAAACAATGATGTTATGGAAGCTTGTAACCTGACATCAGTATTGTGAAAAGCAAGTGTCAGTCAGTGATTTTTGTTAGATAAAAGAGGGGGTAGTGCCATTTGATGAAAAGTACTTAAAACAGGATTCTACATATGAAGACATGAATTTTAAGTGTAAGGCTACAGTTTGGTACTTTTTTATGAGACAGAGAAATAAATTTAAACCTTGACAATTAAGTCAATTAAGTTACTCTATTAATATTTGTCTAAATATGAAGTATTTAAGAGACTTAAAAGAAAACAAACAAAATCCCGATCCAAACAAAACAAAAAAAGCCCACATCTGAATTTTGGAACAATTTAGAATGATTCTTTACCTTCCTGCTATGGACAGAAGCAAAAATCACTATTATCCCATTCACACGGGAAGTTAATTATAGTATAATATACATTAATTTACAATATTTTTGTGGTTTTAAAGGAGTCATAATATTATACAACATATGATAATGCAATATTTCTTTCTGGATTCTACAAACAATTACTTGTCTAGAACCAATCATTTTCACAACTGTTTCCACACAACCACGAGCTCATCTCAGCTCCATCTGTATGACTGATACGTCTACCCTGTTATGTCTTAACTAAGCAATCATACTCAGAGTAACAAAAAGTTGCACAGTTAGTTACTGCATAAAATCAAATTCACTGTGTGAACATGAGAAAAATTGCTGGCTGAGTAGGGAGTCTATAGCACATACATCTTAAATACTGGGCCCTAACCCTATAACTATTTATAAATTTAATTTATTTTTTTTTTTAGAGTTTACACGGTTGTTAACTCTGACAGCATGTACACTTATTTTACAAATGATTTGTCAATTGACATTTTGCTTGATATTTTTGCAGTTTCATGCTAGCTGTAACTGATACTTTACTCACAACTACAGTACAAATGAGAAACTGAATTAGCTCCTTCAATGAAAGCTCATTTATATGTGAGAGAAACTGTGATAATAAAATCATAGAAAATGCTTAATAAATTATTTATTTGATACATAGTTGAATAAAGAGTTGTCCTCTAGCATAATGTTGTATTATAACCAAATGAAGTTAGCCTAAGGTCTGCCCCTGCTTATCCTATCTTGGCACAAAGCATCACTTTCATTCCCTAGAGAAAATGTAGGCAATTTTATTATCACTTGCATATGATTGTGATCTAGCACAATCTCAGAACTCAGATATTGCTAAAAACCAAGCCCGAGTAGTACTGCTTAAAGGCCACCAAAAGGATAAACCAAAGAAATTTTTGGCCATGAAACTTTAAAAAGTCTTTAGCTACAATTTGCCTTGAAAAACTAATTTCATTTTATAAATTTGTTCAAATTCCACTCAGCCCTTTCTTGCATTTCCAGCAAATTGTCGTTTTTATTCTTCTGTTACTAGACAGAGACCTCATACAACTGTGGAGCTGCTAGGTACTCTTCTGGTCTTTCCTCTTCATGTGCCTAGAGCTTTCAGCCCTGACATCAAACACAGATGTCACATGATAGATTAGGCTCTCTGTTCACAAGATTCCTAGCAAATTATAAGGTACATTTTTGCATCTCTAAACCATTCACACATGAAAACATCACACTGACATCAGTGTTTTGTGTGAATCAGAAAATCAGCAGTTCAAAATAATTTTCAGTTTCACAATTCTTTTTCCAACAGAAACATATGCAAGCACTATTGAGCACAACACAGCCTTGTACAAAATGTGGCCAACAGTCTTCTGGGAGGCATCAGGCAGAGCCTGAAAACAGATCAAGGGAAGTGTTTCTTCCCCTCTGCTAGCCCCAGTGAGTCATAAGTGAGTGTTGGGTCCAGTGCCGGGCTGACCAGTGCAAGAGAGATAAGGTCAATACTACATTGAGTCCAGTGATGTGCCACAAAATTGATTAAGGGACTATAGCATCTGAAATACAAGGAGTAGTTGAAAGACCTGGGGTTATCCAGCCTGCAAAAAAACACCCTGGGAGCAGGACAAGCAACAGAAGTAGATTTTTCTTCAGCGGTGCCCAGAGACACAAGAAGAAGAAATAGGTATAAATTGAAACATAAGAAATACTCTTTAAAACTAAGAAAAAAGTTCATTTTCACTGTATGGGTGATCAACTTGCAACAGGATGCCCAGAAGCATTGATGAGTCTCCATCCCTGCAAATATTTAAAACCACCTGGAGACTGCCCTCATAAACCTGTTCTAGCTGACACTGTTTTAAGAAGGGGAAGTGGACTAGAAATTCTAACAGATCTGTGACTCTCTAATTCATTTGTGGTTCCAAACAGATTTTCTCTGAGGAAAAAGTCCTGTTTTTAGAGTATGTCTACACTAGCAGTTTGGCTCAAAATATACACATTTTTTAGGGGAAAAAGCCTTTTTAATAAATTGTAGGGAGCACTTATATACTGCGGGAGATACTGAAAGCCTTCAAGGTGATATCAAGCAGAACTTGATCACAAGCTTTTCATGAAGTGCATTGCTGATAGGGACACAGGATTAATGTAATCCAACAGCTAGAAAATAAGGAAACACAGCAACACAGCAGCAAACAACTTGTACAGAAGCAGTCTCTGAGCCTCTAACCAGATGTTTCTAGACTGTGAGGTAGTATAAGATATTTAAATGTGCAAGCTAATTTAAAAAAGTATACTCTACCTGATAGCCAAATGTGTTATTTTGTGACCCGTGCCTTGGGACTCCTGGATTTTCACATGCTGTGCGAGTAGGTTCTAAAAATATTGCAATATATTAAAGACAAAACAAATTACAGCATTTTAATTAAATACATGAATGTATGACAAAATTAAGCTTGTTCAACAACATGCAATAAACCAATCACAAAGACAAAAATGAAGTTATTTGATTCTTAAAGAGTATAGAATAACACCAAGATAATTCAAAATAACTGAAAAATCCTAGATTGACTTAGCAAGAAGAGGAATAATAAACATTTCAGCACATGGGTATAATCATACCTATGCATCGAGGAGAAGAACCACTCCATGTTCCATCTGCTTGGCAAATCCTGGTGCTAGAGCCAACCAAAATAAAAGGAGGGTTGCAGCTGAAAGAGACTTCTGATTGATAGATGAAGCTTTTGCCTTCTCTTTTCCCTTGAGCAGGTACTCCAGGGTCACCACAAAACTTTGCTGTGAAAAAAAGACGTGATAGAAATGGAATATGGCATTTATTAAAAAAAAACAAAAACAAAAAAACAAAACAAACCAACCAACCAAACAAAAAAACAACAAAAAAACAAACAAAAAAAACCCTTTGCTGAACTAATTGCAGAAATTACTCCAAATTTTGTATTTATTTTATTAAAAACAGATCAAATATGGAAATATTTAATAGGAATTCAGAGACACTAGATATACAATATTTAGTTTGCCAGATTGTAGTAGTTCTGATGATTATTCAAAATTACTACATAGTGTGCTTGGTCAGTACCTTACTCTTAATAAATCAAGTTGACAACTTATTTTATTAAAGTCCAAATATCCACAATTCACCCGTGCCCCAAACCACATCAATCTGAAAATCTTTAGAGAGCAATCAAAGAGTGTATCAAACTTTCGTGTCAATCTTCCCTCCTCTCCTGCTTTCTTGCCACCTACCCAGTGCTCAATATTTTTGTATGATTAAAGGATTTAGCAGATAGATTTTAGAAGCCATAAAGTCCTGCTTCCTCATCCTTCACTGAAAGGTAAGATTTGGTATGTATGTAAGCACAGTACTTGAAAGAACAGTGAACGATAAAGAAACACACAAAAAAGAAAACATAATAAAGAAACTTCTGTATCAGTCTAAAAGTCAGACATTAATAAACTGTTATTAGACAGGATAAATTTCAGTCATAAAAATCTGCTTTTAAATGGATATTTTTACTTTATTCCTATAATCTAAAGATTCCTTATGTCTATAGCATGTCATAACTGAGTAAATGCACTGCTAGCAAATTTACTGGCCTTCTGCAGTATAAAGTACTGAATATTGTCAGAAGCTGGATTTTAAATAACTGACCCAGGAAATTAAATCAGCTATGGCAAACCCTGTGTCATCAGACTATACTATTCCTTGACACACCATGAATTTCAGTATTGCGTAGTCTAATTTCACATCAGACAGAAAATGGTATAATAATAATAATAATAATAACCCCTAACCTGTACATGTTCAATAATGTTTCTAAATAGACATGCTGTACAGACAGTGAAATTTTGTGCTCCATCTTTCTTATCTACAAACATAATTTAAATTACATCTCTCAAACTACAATCTTCAAAATGCATCTATAATGTTTCTATCTTTGTCACCCATGTTTTAAGCTTTCCAAAGGACCTGCTCACACTAAATGTTCCTGCTCTCTGCTTCTTTCTACAGACACTGACTATAAGAGAAATCCGTGCACACTCACACTGATGAAGAAAAAGGGCTTAATCTGTAACATATCAGAAATGTATGCAATTTCATCACTTTAGGTGGCAGGGGACTGTGTGCAGAATTATGGGCCAAATTCTGAAAAGATGTATGGATTGGGGAGAGTGCCACATAGTGTACACACAGTGTACTTCATTTGTGAATAACAGATCATGGTTCTTACACTTTCACTAGAACATTCTGTGTCTTAATTTGAGAATATGTGAAACACAAATTTTTAACACAGGGGACTTGAAATTGTCTCCTAACAAGTTCTTTGCACCAACTAAGTAACAACAATTCAGAAGGGAAAAAACAATTCTCACATCCAAAAATTAGGTTTTGGTAAATTTATTTTGGCAAATTTATTTATTTAAAATTATTTATTTCTTTTTTCTAAAACTAAGTAAACTCCACTACTTAGTTGTCAGTCAAGCTGACCTAGTCATTGAATATCTACTGAATATCTTCCTCTTATATCAGTGAGTGTGGAAACCAGGCATCATGGTAAAAGACAGCAGTTTCCCTCTCATACTAGAACAGGTGACTAGAGAACAAACTAAAGTTGCAGTGAACTAGAAGTTTTATGTTTCCACTCTCAATGGCAATATTTTCCTAAGGACTCTCAGAGCCTTTAACAGAGCAGGACCATGGAGTTCTGGCACTGAGACTGTGAGGCTAGTTTAATTCTTAGAAGAAATTTAACTGATTAACAGCACATTTCTTGTCAATTTCTGACAGCAGCAGTGAGCACACCTGTCCAAGATGTGCCCAGGTAGAGGAGATGCTCAGCCTGGTGACTGAACTTCTTGAGGAGGCATTTGGGCTGAGGAGCATCAAACAAGGAGATTGATGTGTGGCATCATATTCTACCATTCCTGGGTTGAATATACCAGCCAACCATGACACAAGAAACAAAGGATCCCCTACCCTCTCACCACCAGGCAGAAAGAGGGGATCTAAGAGAGGAGGGGAAATGGAAGTAGGTTACTGCTTATGGGGACAGTCAAATCCCTTCCTAGCCTGCCTCTCCTTCCCAGGTGCCCTAATACAATGGGTATGAGGCTGTGGAACTAGATGGACTGAACACTTAAGATGCAGATGAAGGTTGTTCTGGAACTGGAGGACAAAATAACCTACCCCCTGCATCATGACCACCTCTGTCAGACAAAAAGAGCAGTGGTTTTCATAGGTGAATCCCTCTGAGGGAATCCAAGGACCCAATATGTCAACCAGACCTTACTCACAGAGAGGCTTGCTGCCTCTCTGGAGCCTGGGACATTACTACAAAACTCTCTTGTCTGGTATAACCCTCTGTTTATTATCTGCTGTTCTTTATTCCACAGCAATGAGGTAGCAAAGAGAAGTCCAAGGGTAAGCAAAAGAGATTTCAGGACTCAGCACAATTGTTTGAAGGATCAGGAGGACATCTAGTATTTACTTCAATCCTGCCAGTATCAGGGAAGAATACTGAAAGTAACAGGCAGACCCAACTGATCAACAGATGGCTCTGAGGATGGTGTCATCAGAGGAACTTTGGGGTTTTTGATCACATTACGATCTATACAACACCAGATCAACTGCTATTCAATGGCAGTCAGAAGACTGTCTCTTCTCAGACAAGAAAAACTATTTTTGTGCAGGAGTTAGAAGGGCTGACCAGTAGAGTTTTAAACTACACTGGAAGAGTGGAATAGGGAAAGGGACAGAACCAGGTTCATCTATGATAAGCAGTGGGAAGGCTTGCCAGAGTTTGAGTATTAGTGAGATCCTTCAGTCTTCTCCATGAGGGCCTAGAAGCCTTGACTTAGCCCTTGAAATATGACATCCTTGGCACAAGGAAAAGCTGGTGGGATCAGTCCTGTGACTGGTGTGCCAGTGTGAAGAGTTACACACTCTTCAGGAGGGATAGGCAGGGGAGAGGGGTTTGCTGTTTGTTATGTGTCATGGTTTAGGATAGTACTGCCCAATTCAGGGCCCCCCACTGAGATTCCCCAAAGTACCCTCCTGCTCTCTTTCACTCTCCTAGGTTTTCCCTTCCCCCTTCCTGGGGCTGGGGTTGAGAATTACAGGAAAAAAGTGAGATATCACGGTTTGAAATAAGACCAATTTACTGGCAACTGCAATGAGATAAGAAAACAAACAGTAACAACAACAATATTAATTACAAAAGTGTACAAAAGAGAGGCTTATTTACGTGCAAAGTGTTTACTGCAGAGCCCAATCCAACCTACCACAGACATGTTTTTCTGGCTGGAGGAACACCTTTCTCCTCAGAACCAAGAATCCTTTCCCCACCCCTGACAGTGATGTGAGGTGTTATAGAATAACATCTGGGACTTAGCCCTGCCCCCTCCCAGCTACTGAAAAAAATTAACCCTGTCCTGGCCAAAACCAGGACATTATGGCACTTTAAGAGCCTTTGGTAAGGATTAAGGGACACACAAACAAAGCGGATTCTGTTATGGGAGTCTACTGTAGGACACACAGTCAGGATGTCAACACTGGCAAATTGTTCTTCAATTAACTAAGGGAGACCTCTAAATCAACTTCTGTTGTCATTTTGGGGGACTTCAGCTTGACAGCTGCTAACTGTGAATACCACACAGCTGGTACAAACAGTTCCAGAAGATTCCTAAATCACCTGGACTCAAAGGTATACTAAGTGTGTTTGCTGATGACACTAAACTGGGAGGATCTGTTGACTCACCTAAAGGCATCTGTGCCCTGTGGAAACACCCAGACAGATCAGAGGACTGGGCAATCACCAATGATATGAACTTTAACAAGAGCAAGTGTTGATTCTGCGCCTAGGATGGAACAACCCTGGATGTACATCCAGAATGGGAAAACACTGCTGGAAAGCAGCACTGCAGAAAGGGACCTGGGGTCCTGGTCAATGACAAGTTGAACATGAATCAGCAGTGCCCTGGCAGCCAGGAGGGCCAACTGTGCCCTGGTGGGCATTAGGAACAGCATCACCAGCTGGGAAAGGCAGGGGATTGTCCTGCTCTGCTCTGCACCGGGGCAGCCTCACCTCGAGTGTGCCCTGTGCTGGGGGCAGTTTTGGGTGACACAATATAAAGCTATTGGAGAGCTATTAGAGCTATGAAGGATATAAAGCTATTAGAGCATGCAAAAGAGGGAAACAAAAACAGTGAATGGCCTTGAGAGGAAGCCACATAAAGAGTGTCTGAGGTCACGTGATCTGTTCAGCCCAGACAAGAAGAGACTGTGGTCTTCAGCTTCTTCACAAGGTGAAGCAAAACAACAGGCACTGATCTCTTCTGTGTGGTAACCAGTGACAGAACCCAAAGAATGATATGAAGATGTGTCATGGAGGTTTAGGTTGTATATCAAGAAAAGGTTTTTCACCCAGAGGGTTGTTGGGCACTGGAACAGGCTCAGGGAAGTAGCAAGGTCACAGCACCAAGCCTGACAGAGTTTGAGAAACCTTTGGACAATGCTCTCAGGTACATGGGTACAACTCTTTGGGTTGTTCTGTGCTGGGCCAGCAGTTCAGCTTCAATGATCTTTATGGGTTTCTTCCAATTCATTATATTCTGTGATAATTCTTTGATTCTGAGTTACATCTGCAGTTAGGAATTTTTGGCACAGGTCTACATTTTTGCCATCTATTGCCAAGCTTATGAAACTAGCAGTCTTGTACTGAAATTACTGCATGAGTAATTAAACAAACAAATTTACTGAGTCATAGATGACAAATTCTCAACGAAGGATATGGTCATATTCCATTCTGAATAATTATTCCATGTCGTAATGATACCTTGCATATCTTTAGCTACAGTCTCAACGGAACCAAGCTAGGAACTGAATTTCTGATGTCAAGAACTGCTTATTGAGAATGACTTTCACCAGCTCTCCCTCATTTCTGCCAGATGGCAACTAGCTTAAGCTCTTTGACAAGCACTGGCTGCCAATTGTTTTCTCTTGCAAGCCAATGGGTAACCACTGCACATCAATAACATTCAGTTAATGTAATCTGCATGAAATAGCCTTAAATTCTCAGGCAGCTGCATTCTGTGCTAAATATACCTTTTAAGAAGTTTAAAAGTAGAGTCCACTTTTTCACAGTATACTGCAATATTGAGTATTCAAACTTTAAAAATCATATATAGCTTGTGATATCCAAAAATGAATGAAGGACATCATATTTCAATCAAGAACAAATAATGAAAATAATTTTTCATAGTCTCTGATATTCACAATATAGTGGACTCTAGAAGATCTCTGCATAGAGAACTTAAGCAACAAATAGTGCTGTTGTTCTTTTTCTTCCAGAAAAAACACCTTTCTTCATGTTCCATCTCTGCCACACAGAGTTTCAGCAGCAGTCAGAAACTTGGTGATGGTATGAGAATATAATTGGGGGAAAAGGAAAAGATGATCTACATTATATGCTTTCATAGTACTGGGATATAGCCAAAGTAGAGAAAAATTTTGACAGGGAGAGATGACGAATGAAAAAAATAGTAAAAGAACAGAGAAGTGCATTTTGAAACATTTAGCAAGCTACCTGGCAAGCACAGCTATTTGGCAAGTTCAAATTAAATTTCAGAGGCCATAAAGCCAGGAATAAGATATTATCCTCTTCCAGTTAGACTCTTTTCTGAAGACCATTACAGAGTGGTATAATTATTCTACAAATAACTACAAAACCTCCTTCAGTGCAATCAATTGAATATCTCTCAGAAGAATGACAATCACTTTTAATGAATGGGATCGGATACTGTAATGAAATTTTTAGCAATACAAATATCCATCAATGTTATTTATAACGTTCAGATTAATAAAATTTACTGCATAAAATATATAGGTTAATATACTGCAGGGTGAAAAATAGTTAATTTTCACAGAATCACCCAGGGCCTAGTCAACATTACAGCCAGAAAAAAGGAAATAAAAGAGATTATAATGCAAGTTATCCTATCACATATGTAGCTGGATCTGAATACAAGACAGCACCTTTCATCTTGAATTGCCTTGAATTATGTTGTACACATCGTCTGTAATACTTTTTTTTGTGTCTGCGTCTAAGGACTCCTGTATGCTCACATACCGATATTCCTATGACCTTCTCAATCTACTACTAACATTAAAATATTGGAAAATTTTAGAAATTTTTAGAAGGATTGTAATTGTCACAAGTTTGAAATTAATTGAGCCACTGGGGGAGGGAGGGGGAAAAAAAGGTGAAACTTTTAGCGAGGAAAAAAAACATTTTAGTTGAATAGCAAAATACAGACAATTAGGTGAATACATACGTAAACACTGAGGTACTTCACCACTCCATGTTCCATTCCCAACGCAAGTCAAAACAGCAGGAAAAGAGAGTTCATATCCTGGAGAGCAGACATAGCTAATGCTAAATCCCCAGTCCAAGTTTGTTCCTTCCAACCTTCCATTAGAGATCTGTGGAGGAGTTGGGCAGGTAACAGCTGCAATAATATTGAAAATAATTAGGCCCAGCTGCTGAAAATATCCCCGGTGTACACAATTACTAGAAGAACCATATGGGCTAATTTCACCTTTTTTTAGAGGACAATACAGTCAGGGCATGCTATCTTTCTCACTGTATTCTTGCCACATTTCCTGAAGTTGGTATGTCTGGTTTCCTTCATTTAGGAGGCAGTGGATGATTGATGAAGTATCTTAAATAAATCAGGATGCTGCATCAAATCAAATAGGAAGACTACCTAAAAATCAGTATGGAAACTATGATGTGTATGGCATTTAAGGTATGTCTGGTAATCCACTACAATTTTTTTTTGTCTGATAAGACAACATAGAGCGCAACCATATTTTATTAGTGTGGCAATAATCAAACATTTTCTTCCTGTTGACCAGCTTAGGCATTTGCTAGATGTTAATGCTAGGGATGAAATTCCAGGACAACTATTGCAAAATATTACTTGAAAGTCTGTTTCTAAGTATCACAGTTTGGTTACTATCTGCTTTATGAGTAGTTCATCACCAAAAAGCATCTAGTTGCTAGCAAGAGGGAGAAAATGTAAGGATTTGCAATTCCTTGAAACTGTTAGTATTGCTAAGAAGGCCAACAAGAAGTATTTCTGTATATTTTGTAACTGCCAGGTCTTCTAGGAGAAAATAGAACCTCTTCTACTTAGTTGTAGGCAAGAGGACTGAAAAACAGTATGGGAAGGCAGTAGAAATAGAGATACAACTGTTGTCATGAAGATAAATGTGTTATTCGCTGGATAGTGGTGTAGTAACAGACAATTGCTAATTGAAAGCTTAAGGGAAAAGGTATTAAAGAGATTAAATTTAGAAAAACCTGAACCAAAAAGAGAAAGGAAATTTAGATGAAGTCGATAGAATGAATGAGACAGACAAAAGAGTAAACTGTGTTAGCAAAAGAGAAAGAAAGCAAAAAAATCTAATACTATTTAATCTGTTAAAGCCAGTTGGGATAAGTGAGATGTGGTGATTAAAAATTGAGCAGAGAACACGCAGGTCACAACAATGGAGGAAGTTAAATGCTGCACCCATAACCTTTAAACTAATGTTCAGAACAGCAGTCATCTTGTAGGCTTAAAAGAATTCAGAGGTACTAGGTGATGAGTAATATGTATTTGAATGCAACCTGCAGAGGACTCGCTATGTATCATTTCTCCATTCTTATTATTCTCTTCAGTGAGAGAATCTCAGTTATGGATATCATAAAGATACTTTACAGCACCATTCATGGCTGCTTAAGAATACTAGTGTCAAATAATCCTTTGCCAGACAGTAAACCAAATCTAGATTTTGGAGCCTTGATTTTGGTCTAGAAAAGGACGTGATAGCTTTTGCCACACTTCTATAATGTTTTAATAAAAGCAATTCAAAATAAGTGCTCTGAGCAGCAGAATGCTGCCTTCATTCTCCAAGAGCTTCACAAATAGTCCTTTTAAAAGGGTCTGTATATTTTAACTTCTAAGCTGACCAATAAGGGAGGAAATACTGGTGAATAACTGGGAAAGAAGAGAAGGAGTAGAAGAAAATAGATGTAACATCAGAATTTTATGGTGAGAAAAGCAAAATAAGACAACACCCAGCAACAAGCCAGAAAGCATCTCTATTTTGGTCATAGTTAGGCTTAAATATGTACTGCAACATTCTCAGTTTAAGAACTACAAGTATATTACGAATGCAAGTCTGCAAAAAAGACATTGTTAGAATATTTGAATATTTAGTTGCAGATGAACATGCATCCTTTTCCAACTTGGCATAGCAGAGCAGTATTTATATCTTCTCTTTCAATGGCACAGTGACAATTATGCATGTGTTTTCTGCCCAGTTCATTTTCCAATTATTTTAACTAAATAGTACCAAAGGATCCTGGCTCTTCATTCTGAGAGTAAAAATGAATTGTTATACATTTTACACTACTGTATATTATTTATTATTTTAATTACAGTATTAGCTTGTCTAGTGTACTTAAACAAACTAATATTAAAGTAGAATGAAATTCTGAGAACACTAGATATTCTTCATAGGATTATTAATTAGCATTTATACAAGCATGAGATACGTATGACCCAAAACCAGACAGATTGAAAAACTCAAAATTGACAGTAAAATTCTTTCTTTGTATGATTCTGCTTGAACCAAATCCAAGTTAGATTTCCTGGTCCCAGTTAGGTATCAGGTATCCTGTAGACCATAAGAATTTGAGGCTGAGAGACTTTATCGTAAATACTTGTTCTGTCTTATGATCTTCTAGCTGTTGACTTAGAGCCACTCTTGGTCACAGATAGACTCTTGGTCAATATGACAACTATGTCCATTCTTCAGTTCTTAAAATAATTTTTGAATTGAAACTGAGTCTATCTATTAGCACTGCAAATAGGAAAAAAAAAATGAACTGTCATGAGGATTTCAATGTTTGACATCCTTAAGTATGTGTCAGGAAAATAACTTAAAACTTGACATTGTCAAAGGTGAATTAGAATTAAACCGGACTTGGCAAAATATTGGGGGAACTGTGTTCAGCAAGAGAAGTAATTGCAAATATGGTGGAGATTTGAAATTAATTTGATTTGGTTTGACAAATGAATTCATGGGGGGAAAATGAGTGCTGCTTAGCAGGTATGTTACTTTGCTTCCTTAAAATGAAACAGAAGGAAGATGGATAAGAACAAAGTAAGTCCAAATGCAGCTAACTAAGTTTTGAAAGAATAGAGATCATACTTAGTGTGAACCCAGAAAGAAAACAACAAATGATAATGCTGCTTTTCTACAGACGTAGTATAAGGAATAGAGAAAAAAATACTCTAGAGAGAAGTTGTTTTAGGGTTTAGCATGTGAGTCAGAGACAATATTTTTGATGAGACAGATAAGTTTGTCTTTCCATTATGTTCAGATTCTTTGCTGTTAAAATTTTAACAGGGTACATTAAAAACCCCAAACCCAACAACAAAAAACACCCCAACAAACAAAAAATCCCATGAAAATCAGGTATGCAATTTGAAGAAGAGAAAGAAGGAATATCTTGAGATTAATCCTGTCAGTTTCCACAATAGAGAAAATAACATGAAGCAGAAAAATTTTTATTGGGAAATTTTCATGAACAATTTAGTCTTTTTGAAACAAGTGTTGCTTAAAGGCCTAATAAAGGACGGATCAGGAAAAAATCTTAGTATTATAGACAGAGCAATTCAGATGAATTTGGCTTTGACAAAGTTCATTTTGTATATATTTCTCTCTTTCTCAGAGGTCTCTTTTACATGTTTGAGCGTTCTGTTTGTAAAAGCAGGGACAAATGTATGGTTACTTTCCTATGACATGCTAACTGCAGTTAACAAATCTAAACCATTATTTTGTATTGGATAGTTCAGTTCAGCAGCCAAATAATAAAGTACTCTACAGAATTATGAAAAACTGTTCAATATACTGTGCTTGTTGGAATATAAAAGGGAAAAGAAGAAAAAGATGAAGTCATTGTCTCTGCAGCCAAAGACATAAATTCAATGTATTCATACTAAAAGTAAGTTTTGATTTCTGTGGAAATACACAATAAATTAACAATACAATTTACAATAAACAGTGTAGGTAAATGTCATAGAAGAAATAGCTGACATGAAAAATAAATGTTGTACCTTTGCATGTTGGGATTACTCCACTCCATGTGCCATTGCTAGTACAAGTACGAATTAAGGAGCTATTTGCTTCCATTGTATAACCAGGTTGGCACATATAAGTAACGTTTTGTCCAACAACATAATCATCACCATATCTCATGCCATTGGCTGGGACTCCTGGATCTCCACAACTGATAACTGCAAATAAATAGTTGAGGAACATATTTTAAAATCTAATTGAGATTTATCTATGTGTGAGGGGAAAAAAAGCATGACAAAACTAGGCACTGATTGGGGAAAAAAAGAAGAAGGAAAAATTAACATAAACCTTATCTCCACCAAGAGAAGATAAAAATATGTTGTCCTAATTAACTGCCAAACATATGTGGATCTATATAACAGTTATATTTGGAGAACATAAATACTTTTGTTCAACAGTAGTAGTAAAGGTCTGTACAATTTTGATTGACAAAATTTTAAGATTACAAAATGAAAAAAAAAAAAAGGAAAAAAGGCAGGAAACAATGCATATGCCACTACCAGCCTTTGATATGCTAAAATTTTGCTATCTATTCAGTTTCATTATTAAAAAAGTAGATGCTTATTACTTACTTTACTTTTCTAGGGTATTCTGAAAGGAAACAAAATCTGGAAAATTTAAAATATATGCCTGCAAAAGCCTCCCACTTCATACATTCTCTCATAGTTGCTATGTACATAAACAGGCAAGAATATTCAGATGACCCCCAAACATGGGCTATAGCTTACATAAAAACTAGGTCTATAGTACTTTAATGGGTGGGAGTGGTTGTAAAACCTTTTTTGACTTCTAATGTCAGGAGATAATTTAATTTCCTAATGAAATAAAATACTCATAAGGAGTTAATAAAAAGTTTTATATCATTGTAATCTGAAAATAGTGTTAAAACAGGTAAGTTTTCCTCAGACCTGGTCAACTGGATCGGTCATTTCTGGAACAGTTTTTCGAGCAAGAAATCTAGAGAACACTAGTGGCAATGCTAAAAAGTGGTTGTTTTCAGGAAAAAAAAAAGGTAAAAATCTAGTTCATACAAAATATAGCATCCCATGTGTTTTATAGTTTATTTTATAGTAAACTTGAAAACCACCCTGCAGCATTGCTGTTTCCTCTGGAAAAGTGTGAGAAGCAGTTTCCTGGGCAGAGTACACATCCTGGCCACTTCTAACGCAGTGCCAAAGCATGGCTGATGTCAGTGTCACCCTTTCTGGATCTGGATCTCCAAAATCACAAAATCCATGACTACCTATTTTTGGTGTAGCTCCCTTGACCTAATAACTTAGGACCTGAGAATCCAAACCATTGTCTGAATGAGCAGATACTAATTACACAGCATGTATCAAAGCTTAAAATGTCCCATGCAATCACTGTGTGGATACAGAAGAGACTAGAAAACATACCACAGGGTTATCTGAGTTAGTGTAAATGTAGCTAATGTACTGATAAGAAAAACAGGCAGCTAATATACTAACAAAGAAAACTGGAGATCAGCCTATTTTAGTTTACCTAGTAACACAGTAAATTCAAATTATTTAAAAACTGAAAAGCCATAATTTTTTCTTGGTCACTTTTCAAATAGCATAGAACTGGGAAAGATAGAACTGTTTCTCTTATTTACACATGTACTTTCAAATACTCTGAAACTTTCTTTATTTGAAAAATTCCATTTACTATCCTTAATGTGTAAATTTTACTACAATAATTCTCAATATTTTTACAGATATACTATTGTTCTGACTGAACTAAAATATAAAGGTAATGCCTCTATCCTTTTTTCCACTAATTTTTGTTTCATTTCAGTTGTATCACCTTCACTCAAGTCACTATTTTAGGCAGAAACATCGTAAATTGTTGCAGTGATGCTGACCAGAAGAACATTTCCTGTTAGGGAGCCAGTGAATCCCAATAGGGTGACCCTGGGAAGCCCCAGGCCTATGCTGCACAGCCAGGGTGGCCTNTAGTGGCAATGCTAAAAAGTGGTTGTTTTCAGGAAAAAAAAAAAGGTAAAAATCTAGTTCATACAAAATATAGCATCCCATGTGTTTTATAGTTTATTTTATAGTAAACTTGAAAACCACCCTGCAGCATTGCTGTTTCCTCTGGAAAAGTGTGAGAAGCAGTTTCCTGGGCAGAGTACACATCCTGGCCACTTCTAACGCAGTGCCAAAGCATGGCTGATGTCAGTGTCACCCTTTCTGGATCTGGATCTCCAAAATCACAAAATCCATGACTACCTATTTTTGGTGTAGCTCCCTTGACCTAATAACTTAGGACCTGAGAATCCAAGATATATNAAAAGCCATAATTTTTTCTTGGTCACTTTTCAAATAGCATAGAACTGGGAAAGATAGAACTGTTTCTCTTATTTACACATGTACTTTCAAATACTCTGAAACTTTCTTTATTTGAAAAATTCCATTTACTATCCTTAATGTGTAAATTTTACTACAATAATTCTCAATATTTTTACAGATATACTATTGTTCTGACTGAACTAAAATATAAAGGTAATGCCTCTATCCTTTTTTCCACTAATTTTTGTTTCATTTCAGTTGTATCACCTTCACTCAAGTCACTATTTTAGGCAGAAACATCGTAAATTGTTGCAGTGATGCTGACCAGAAGAGCATTTCCTGTTAGGGAGCCAGTGAATCCCAATAGGGTGACCCTGGGAAGCCCCAGGCCTATGCTGCACAGCCAGGGTGGCCTCCAGAGCCCCCACTCAGTGATTACCTTGCTGACTGCACAGCCTTGCTTTTTATTTACCAGTGCAACAAGAAGCTCTTGTGAGAGCATTGTTTCTGTTTGACTGCAGAAGTATAGCATTGCTTCTTTCTAAGGAAATCCTGTAATAGCTTGCAATGGTCTAGTCTGTGTGACATTGCACACAGGCCAGTCCTGTTTGATGATACAGTGCCCAGGGCTTCCAGCATGTAAAAGAGCATAAAGTTATCCACACTGTTCTCTTCTTACAGTGTCAGCTCTAAAACCCAACACAGCATTTTGAGTGATGTGAAAGAAGGAGCTGTAATAAGTATGGACTGGCTGTAAATTTTGATAACACTGACTAAACAAAATGTCCTGAAACATCTCCCTCTCTTTGTTTTACTGTGATACTTCATCTGTCAACATATTTCAAGTTAAAATCTCATGTTTCTACTTGAGTAATGTGTCATGAGAAGACTGTTTTGGCATGTATTTCAGTAAATTGTTATTCTAAAATACAAGAAAAAATATAGATGTAGTTGACATCACAAACCACCTTTATCTTTGGTACAATTAATCTGCTTCTTATTCTAATTTGTAAAATAATAAATAAACGAAAACACTGGGCTCTCTCTCAGGCTTTATGACTACAAAAATCCATTAAAGATGGATTTAAAATACAAGCAGTTTTATCACCTAGCTCTTGGCTTCTATTTGGTTTGCTGTAAGTGTGTTCAAAATTTAAAAAACAGTTTGCTATACCTCTGATGAGGATATGTTTCTTCAAAATGATAGGCAGTCTCATGTATCACATAAATGTAAAATTTTCATAATTGCTACTAAAAGATGAACTAGGACATGTAATAAAGAAGGAACAGATGGGCTTGAAAATAAAGTGTTGCAAAATGCTCATTATGAATGTTAGAGATGCTGAAATAGCTTCTGTTAGTTGGGTAGCCAAAGGAGTTTTAAGGTTAATGAAGAGGCCAAACAAAAGATGATATGTCAAAATAGGATAACAGTTTTGACCTTGGAGTCACTACTAAAAGAATCCCCAAGTGTTCATTACAAGGTTTTTATTTTCTACTCTCTAGAAGAACAGAATATTATACTGCTAGTTTTTCAAGATGAAGGAAAGCAATTAAAATAAAAATGTCTGGATATGTCATATCACAAAACATAAACAAGATTGAATATATATACTAGTAAAGAATTAAAGTAGGTAGATCGTGTAACCATACAGCTCCCTCAAACTGAAACAGCAGTCTATATATTTTACTACACTCTGCCTTTACTCTTCACATTTGCATAGCATTATATTTTTAAAAAATATTTAGCATAAGAAAATACGTAGGAAATAGTGCAACAAAAAGCTGAAAATTTATTGGCATGAGACTTCTATATTTTATTTATTCATTAGTTTCAGAGGAGAGGAAAAACAAAGACTATTCAATAGAAATGTGTCTTACTTGTGCAGTTTGGCAAGGATCCAGACCATGTTCCATTGGCAGTGCATTGTCTTACAGATGATCCAGAAAGTATGTATCCTTCCATGCATGAATAAACTACTGAATTTGAGAATGTAGTCCCATCAATACGAAGTACTTTTCCGTTAGCAGTTGTTCCTGGATTACCACACTGTACAGCTATAAAGGAAAACGTGAAATACTTTCAAAACATGGTGAAGATGATTTCTGAAATAGGAAAAATTGGAGCAGGAGCAATCCTTCTGCCAGCAGTATTATTTGGTAGAAATCCATTCTGTTTTCCTTAAAAATGTAAGTTTTGCCACCTACTGATAAGGCAAATTGTACAGCAAAAAACTGTGTGCATAGATTACTATTTTTTCCCCCTTTGATTTGTAGAGAAACAAAACCTACAAATCTAGCTTTATAATCTGAACTAGTGAAAAGCTAGTTTAGCTGCAAAAACAAACTTCCAATTATAAGAAAAGGTCTGATCTACAGTTATAATTGTAGATTTAATTTCAATCATGCATTTCTAGCATCACCAAAATATTCTTCCTAATTCAAAGCACTGAATGGAGTCAGCTGTTACTTCACAGGCAAGTGGAACCCTGATGTTTCCCAGTTTTTTAATGTTCTACTTGGGCATTTAAATACGTCCTTCTTATGTGATTACATCTAATCTATATGATCTAAACTAGAACAATATACCTGTGCATGCACTACACACACCTGCATATATCTGTGAAGCATGTTTATCAAGAAAAAACAAATCATCAAAACTATCTTAAAATGTATAAGTGCTGATTTATTTCTGCAATAGATGAGGTCAAAAAAAATAGCAGATGTTATAGTTGGGCAAAGCATATCCCTTTTGATACCAGCATAAAAACATTTTTACACACACACACACACACACACACACACACACACACACGTTTTTTAATGCAGTGTAAAGTTGACATTCAGCAGAAAGGATATTGCAAAACCAGTTTATGAAACAAATTTTTAAAATGCAGTTACTCTTTCATACAGATAACACAGTCAATAGCAATAAAGTAGAAAATAAGAGTACACGTTCTCAAATTATTTTCTTTTTTCAATACACTTTGTTTCACAAAAGAATCTATTGGAATTTATTTCCTATTCTGAAGCAAGGTAATTTAGGTAATAAATGATTCTTCAGAAATATCTTGTTATACCTTTCTTTTATGATAATTTGTCAACCTCGAAATTTCCAGAATTATTGTCTACAAAAAAACGTTTTCAGCATTTTGTTTTCTATTGAAAAATAATAATGTCAACAGTATTATTAAATGAAATTTTAGGTCAACCATTCACACACAGATGTATAAATCTAAAGAAATCCTGACACTGACATTTTCCTAAAGCTGGGGTCTTTTGTCTGAAATTCAAGTGTATTAATAGTTGTGAGTAAAGGTCAGGTTATGCCAAGATTTTTAAGTGAAACAATATTAATAAGAAAATTGAGTCCTAGAGACTCATCTATTTTTTTCCTCAATACCTGTAAACATGCAGTTTCAGAGGTGCCAGGAACTGGTTTCAGGTTTGTCACCTGATGCCAAGCCAGTGCTATAGTGCGAAAACTTGTTTGAAAAAATTTTTCAGTCCAAAATTACTTCATCGCATTCACAACACAAAGCTGGCAATGCAAAATTGGTTTTCTGATCAACAGTATTAAAAACACAGTTTAAAAATTGAGTGGATCTATGATTTACCTTTGCACTCAGGTTGTTTTCCTGTCCAGCTTCCATTTGCCAAACATGTTCTTTCCTCTGAGCCATGGAGGATATATCCAATATCACAGCTGAAATGTATCGTGCTTTTAATTTTAAAATTGTTCTCTTCCCTAGACCCATGGCCTGGGATACCTGGGTCACCGCAAGAACCAGCTGTATCACCTAGATTTTTGGGTACAAAGATTAGAATAAGTATGAAGTATTATTATGATTCTGCATTTATAATGCATGTATCTGTGTATTCATAAATAAATTATATATATATATATATATGTATATATGTATAATTTTTAAAATCCCCATATATATCAGTTGGTGTGAGTCCCTAAAATTGCAAAATTATTTGATCCGCCACTAATTTTTTGTACTTATTTTATAGGAATGCAGAAAAAGAAATATAATTTTCTCAACTTCCTCTAATACCATGCTAAAATTTTGATAACAGAATATCAAATAATCAATAAAATATCATTATCAATAAAATAGGGGGGGAAAGACAAGCATGAAAAAACCTTGGAAATTTTTCATTTTAAAATAAGGAATCCTGAGAAAAACCAAGGTCCTGATTGCAAAGATAATTTTCTTGTTTGTGTATAACTTGTGTTCATAAAATATTCCTTAGTTTTATGATATCACTAGAGCTGGAACAGTTTTATCATTGAATTAAATTTCTAGTCAACAATGGTATGTGCACTAGACATGAAGTATTTTCCTGAATTCTAGAAATGTTGAAACATCACTTCAAAACTGCTTGATAGCTAAAATCCCCCTCAGACATAAATATTTCAGAAAATTCTAAGACAGAGGGTTAATGGTAAATATGCTTATATATAAATAATGCCAAATGCTATCTGTTGTATATAAATGTTAGAATAATCAACACAGTAATAATGATAATAATAAAAAGCAATACTAGCATCTAAGATTATACATCTAAATCTTCAACTACGATAAGAACTTTTAGGAAGTTTTATGTATATGAACACACTATATGAACAGCAGCTAATTTGGTTGAATCTTTAAATATTTACTAAGGATCGTCTACTTTATTTTTTTATAGAACTTTAAGATAGTTTTCTATTCATAAAAAGATGAAGGCATATTATATTACTGAGTTTCAGTACTAAAGAGTTGAATTCTAGGATTCTGGATGCTTCACTGTTCTGGTTTTTCTTCATAGCCCATTTTTTTTCTAACAACTTGCAAATAAAATTAATGTCTTCTAGACAAAAAAATATGTCAAACATATAGATATTTTTGAGAGAATATCTGCATTACTTTGTAGTTAGTTACACTATTTTAAATAAAGATGAATTATTTCAATAATCAGATAGAAATAATCCTATTATGTAAATAATCTGTTATGCAGAATAGCCATACTTTTCTGGGGTTTCTCTGAGTTTAAATATAATTAATAAGAGAAAATTTTACATAGAAATAGTAAACAAATTTTCAAACTCTAAATATGCAAAAGACAAAATGTAACAAACTCAGTATAGAGGGATTCTATAGGAAGTTAGGACACTGAAGTCTTACACGTGGAGAAAAACAAATGTTCTGCTACCTTAGTTGGCAGTGTATATGTCTAAAAATGCTGTTGGGAGTGAAGGGTTGGACACAACTCTTTACTGACAAGAGTACATGCAGAACTGAAAAGTGAAGGAAGAATAGAACTGGCTTGCTTTGCTTTGAAAACTATGGTTCATGAGCAAATACCTGGCTTAGTCCACTATGTCTAAGAAATACATTGTATTATGTATTAAAATGTTTTCAGAAATAACAAATATACTCAAGTAAGTAAGAGGGCTAGCTAGCTGTCTGGTTCAAAATCACAGACTGAGAAGTTAGGCTGTTCTCTGTTTACTCATTTCATTATGTGACACTGATCAGTAAAGCAGATTGCCAGCCCTGTTTAAAAAGAATTGCAAATAGTTCCAAATTATAGCAAAAAAAATTTTATAAGCTTTCAAAGTAATTTATGCCCAAGGTACTTAGGTGACTTAACAACATTCTAGTTTGAGAAAAGTCTGCTTCATATTTTTGAAATTATTTAAAAAAAAAATCCCAGATCAAGGGTGCTTTTTGTTGTTTTGGGAATATGTATCTTACATTTTCCAGTAGTATTTAGTTAGACTATGACAAAATTGGAACAGGGCCTACTCATTATTCTACACTTGTAAAGTCTCCACAATAACAGCTTGGCTTTTGGCAAGTTACTTAACATTATGCCTAAAAGAATGATATTATGAAAAAATGAAAATGGGTTATTTGCTATGCCAAATAGAAATCACATATTCCTCTTCTAAGTGAAATAATGTGTTCTTTTCTAATGCCTAATTATTACTGTGGATCATTCGACTTTTTATTTTAGGAAGGTTAACCATCAGGTCTTTTGATTGAAGGTTACAGAAATAATTTTTCTAAATGGCTAATCACATCGGATGTGATGGAATCAAAGAATCACAGAATGTGCTGAGTTGGAAGTGACCCACAAGTATCATTGAGTCCAACTCCCAGCCCTGCACAGCACCATCCCCAAGAGTCACACCATGTGCCTGAGAGCATTGTCCAAACACTTCTTGAACTCTGTCATGCTGGTGCTGTGATCACTGCCCTGGGGAGCTGTTCCAGTGCCCAGCCACCTTCTTGGTGAAGAACCTTTATCTAATATCCAACCTAAACCTCCCCTGACACAGCTTCTGCCATTACCTCGGGTCCTGTCACTGTCACCACAGAACAGTGACCAATGCCTGCCACTTCTCTTCTCCTCATGAGGAAGTTTCAGATTGTGATGAAGTCTAAGACAACATATTTTTATTACCTCATGCAGACTCAACCAAATTATTTTTAGAGTTAGTTATAAGCCATCCTTCACTCACATGTAACAAATTCTCAGTTGACATTTAATCTTGATGAAATGGAGGATATTTAGACTATTTCCAACTATTGCTGCATGTATGAGGTATTCTACATTGCAAAAAATTTCTGACTCCATCTGATATGCATATGATGATTGAAAACTGTTCCTGAATGCCAATGTATATCAATGGGACATGACAATTCCTTCTAGCTCAATGTCATGTGACAAGAAACTGTCATAAGAGATGCTACAAAATTTAGTTGCCTTATGTTCACTGATCTAGAGTTTCCTTTTTTAATTCTTTTCCGTATACTAAAAGGTTAAGCATGTTGTGTCTTTTCTCAGGTCATGTTCCTCACTCATAATATCCCAAGATATTTCAACACATTAAATTTAATAGGAGAAATACTATAGCATAATCCTATTTTCAGTAGGGCTGCTTTGATTTTTCATGTGTATTTTTAGGCTGTATTCCTTGATATTTTTGTCTATTTCTTAAATTATTTTTGCAATTCATAATTTAGAATTTTACATTTTTTTCTTATCAATAATATGAAAAACTATAATAAGTAGCCTTAGATTTTATCTAAAGAGGATATTTTCCCCCAAACAAATATGGATTCATGCTAGCTGTAAAAATACTTTTTATTAAAAACTGCAAAAAAACCTCTTCAAATTTGCAAATACACGAATATATCATTATTAATTAAATAAGATTATTTCACATTAAAATTTGATTTCTAGTGCATATCTTGAAAAATTAAAGATTATAAGAACTTTATCTTTTCTCTAATTGTGGCAAATTTCCTTCTGCTTTATTAATAGCAAGTTTAAAGGATTAATTTATGTGTACATTTTTCTAGGTTTTGTCACATTCTAAGTTCCTGAGTTTGCAGGAGGTTAGGATACCAAAAAATTCTTCCAACAGTTCAGAATTTGATGCAATATTTTAACCAAGAAGCTCTATTTTAGTATTTCGTATTAATTTTCAACTATTTCTGTGCTGTGGGCTGTAAAATTTCATATTCTGACACTGCAGCTGACAATCAGCTTATAACTGAATACACTGAAGACATGACGGCAGGAGAAGAAAAAAAAACAACAAAAAAGGTTTTGAATATGTGAGACCTCCACCTGGACTACTGTGTCCATGTCTGAGGTTTCCAATACAACAGGAACAAAGACCTCTTAGAGCAGGTCCAGAGGAAGTTAATAAATATGATCAGAGGGCTGGAACACCTCTGCTGTGCCAAAAGGCTGAGAGAATTTGGGCTGTTAACCTGAAGAAATAAAGGCTTCCAGAAGACCTTCTTGTGGCCTTTCAATACATAAAATATAGAAGAAAGGTGTAGAGTAGCTTTTTATCAAGGTCTGTAGTGATAGGAGAAAGAGGGGACAATTTTAAACTGAAAGAGGCTAAGTTTAGACTGTGCATAAAGCAGACATTTCTTATGATGTGTGCAGTGAGTCACTGGAACAGGCTGTCCACAGAACTTGTGGATGCAACATCCCTGGAAGTGCTCAAGGTCGGGTTGAACAGGACTTTGAGTAACCTGATCTAGTTGAATACATCCCTTCTCATTGTAGTAAGGGGGGACTAGATGATCTTTGGAGGTCCCTTCCACCACAAACCATTCTATGATGGTAGTGGAAGATATCCCTACCTATAACTGGAGGTTGAACTAGATTATTTGTAAATGTCCTTCTGACTTCCATCATTCTGTGATTCTCTTACTTACTAATACGGTAAAGAATCTTGGATTTTAAATGTGAAACTACTACAGAATAGTCAGTTTTGCATAACAGTTATTTTTCACTTCTGATTTTGGCATAGATTTAATCCAAGAAAAACATGTAATTTATTTTCTTCTTATTTTCTGCCACTAAACATGTCTAAATTCTCTAAATTACATCAGTTTAAATAATATTGAAACCCCCCCTGATTTCTCCAATTAAATAATGAAACATAGGCCGGACAAGAAAGAACTTCTACCAGTATTTACCGAGAATGATAACATGGTTAACCTTTATCACAATATTTGTTTACATAGTCTGCAATAACAAAAGGGATTTAATCAAATCCCAAACTAGTGTGTGACTTGGATTTCTGTTTTTCACTCGATCACTGCTCTTAAAGTGAAACAAACTGAAGTTGTGAAGCACAATTTTCCTAAGGAATAAGTTTTTCAGAAAATATATCTTGACTTCAGTGGGGGCTAAACTATTACAAGGATTAGATGGTGCTCCCTCAAAAGCTGAGCGTACTGTCTTGAAATTATGTGGAGAGGACCTGGCCTTATTATACAGATGGATGTATTACACAATCAAGTTATATCTGAGGTGTCATCAAGCCAGTAGACATTTTGCAAGTTAAAAGAAAAAATAAAAGAAAATTAGCCCATCATCTTGAAGAGACACTGTTGCAAGATTTCACTGTGAAAATTAACACTCTTGCCAGAATTCACATTAAAAATATTTTCAAAACAAACTGCTTTTGTTAACAGTCAACTGTCAACAGTCAACAGTTAACAGTTAACTGAATGTGAAATTTTTTGTTCATATTAAATGCCACCAAGAAAGTCTACTTCTTCCAGATTATTTTCTTGCTAATACTTTATGCCTATTCTGGTTTTACTTTTTTTTACTTCTATTGATATAGTAATTCAGTTTTATATGTGATTTTACAGATTTTTAAAAGGCCTTCTGAAGAAAACAAAATGTATTTAAAACAACTTCAGGATACAGCCATTAATTCACATATATTACCTGAGCAGTGAGGAAGAGATCCACTCCAGTGTCCATTTAACTGACATGTGCGAGATGACTGACCCAACAGTGAGCGTCTGCCTGTGCAGGTGTAATGAACAGTAGAACCAAAGGTGTATTTATCTCCAGACAGGACCGCGTTCGGAGGAACTCCAGGATGTCCACAGTCAATCACTACAATGCATAATTATTGGAGATAAAAGAAGGTTATTATCACTGATCGAACAATTTTTAGTTTTCGTTTTCATAACTGCACACATAAACTTTGCGCAGGGGTTAGCATTTTTAGGGTTTGGGGATGGGGGAAGATCATGGGGTGAGAATGCAAAGTATGCTTCAGACCAAAAGCTGTGAAAGAAGTGTTTGGAGATGTCAAAAAAAGATATTTTAGATACGTATATTGATGTTCAAAACCACTCATTCACTAAGTTGATCTTTATGGCACAAACATATGCACACAACTTGCACTGTTCAGATGAAAATTACAGGAACACAGTATCTGCCAAAGTCACTGCTGTGGTAGAGAATATGCACAACTTCATCTCTCTTTTAATAATTCAGAGAAAGGAGTTAATTTAAAAACAAGCTCGATAAATTAAGTTTGGGAAATGCACAGTTGAAATTCATAAACCAAATCTACTATGTACACAAACTAAATCTAGACCTGATGCTTGATTTCTTTTTATCTTATATCTGTCCATGGTATGTTGATTATCTTGGACAGAGATATTTGTATTTATGTACCAAGAAACCCACAAATTAGAGCTGCAAATATCAGTGTAGTAGAACCTGCTGCTGAATCATACAACTGTAGTTTTTATCAAAACTTCGTTGTATTAAATACTATTTTCTACAGGAACTTTTTATTAAAGAAAAATGCAGATAAGAAGCCTAATCAGGGTTGAGGATGTGTTCAATCTCATGGCATTTCACTTACATGCAAGAGTACAATGATTGTACAATATAGCATAAGATCAAAATCATATGTGACAATTTGTCTTTCTTAAATTATTATTTTCATCTTAGAGCTTTAATTTAGGTATATACTGATTTGCATTTAATTACGTGTTCTCCCAAAGGTCCAACTTTTATGGTGCACAACTTTCCTGACCAGGCCACAAAGGATTTAGAAATATGGTGAGCTATTGACAGACTTTGATTCCTGTCTAGCGTTGCTGACCCCTGTGACCGCAGGCTTTGAGGATTTTAAGTAAAACAGCCAGAATAGTCAACTTTACATAACAAGCACTTCTTGTCAGCATGTTATTTTTTAATCTATTGCTTCTAACTAAAATCTCCTATCACTTATGGATGACTGCTGAGCATGGAAACTTAGAACACTCAATAAAAAAGGCATGTTGGTCATGCAGGCATCAACAAAATGAGACCTTTTCTTTTGAAGAACATTCACAGTATTCCAGAGCATTTCATTATCTGTAGTGTTCTTGATTGATACTTTTTCCCTATTCAGATGTCATACAGGACATGGTTAATATCATATACTGGTACCTTACAGTTTCCACCTTTGGGCTTTCCTATACACAGTTTTCTGTTTACATTTATGTCTAGAAGTCTTGGATCCCTAATAATTGACTTAAAAATTATAGCACCTTTAATAGTACCCTTAATTTGATTATGCATGCTATAAAATTTAATTTGATATTAATGTTTTTGGGCTGGGATTTCATATGAAAAGTTGATTGAGTTTCTTTTCTTCTTCTTTTTTTTTAATTCTAACATGTTTCTTCCTTTCTATTTTATCACCTTAATTTAAAAATAATCCCTTCTCTACACCTAATCTAATTAACTCTTTTAGTTTAAACCATTACTCCTTCTGCTATCAATACACTGCAAAAAGTCCCATTCCAGCAATAGTTTGCAAAACACTCCAGAAGCTCTTATAGAAAGGCTCTTAAAAAGTTTTGGTAAGCTTACAATTCCAAAATATCATGGATACCACTTAGGTAGAATTCATTGACCCCTCTATAAAAATGACACAAATAAAGCAGAAGATGCCCTTTCAAAAGTAGATACATCACTTTTACTCCCAAAACTCTTTTAAAAGAAGAATACAGGCTATATTATTAAGTTTCCTGTGACAATTCAGATAAAAATGACTAAGAGATTAAAATACAAATGTAGAAAGAAGAAATCTTTGCAACTTTACTTTTAAATTCATTTCTCTTTGGAGTTATTTTACTGTTAAGCAATATGTCTCCTTCTGAAATGGTAATGTTGCCTTTACATTTAATGTGAAACCAACAGACACTTTAACTGTGACTTGCAATCAAGCTACTTATCCCATCAAAGAAAGGGACAAGTTCCATAACTAACATTTTTAGCTGAAATAATTTTTAGCTTTTTTAAAACTAGAAAGTTTATTTTTTCTTATTTTTAGAGACGTAATAGTAGAGCTAGTGAAGCTCTTTGAGAACAAATAGCAATAGTGTTGTAAATATCAATCCATGATTCCTGAATAAGGAATCTTTAGCCTATTTTCCCTTTAATTACTAGAAAAGAAGCCTTTCTCAGTAAAAAATGTCGATCCTAAATGAAACCCTTTGCATAGACTAATAGAGAACCAGGTAAATCAACTGTCCCAGCCAATTAAAAGTCTAAGAAACATCTCTGGCTATATCACAGTTAGAAAGTTGTTCATGACAAACCAGAAAAGAAATAACCTATTTGTGTTGATCCACTTGCCTTAGTGAATACGTTGCATGTGAGTATGATGTTCAGGTACATGTATTAGTGTGGTAAACTGAGGACATTGTCCAGAGGACATCTTAAGAGTTCTGTAGTGCTATTACTGGGGAATTCAATGGACAGCTTTTGACCTTTTATCTCTGCTATCAGGGATTATTATGCTGGAGCATTCAGAGATGTTTGGCTGTTGCATTTCACAAGTATTCTATGCTATTTGCTACATACAAGAACAATATAACTGCTACTTCAGCAGCTACTGAGACCCTCCATCAGTACTGCACACACACAAATGTATATAAATATGATTATTGTAATTGCTGTCATGAGTCTGATTAAAATGCTGTGTAAAATAATACCTCGTCCAGTCCACATTCTTTGTAGAAGCAAACTCATTATCTACTTACTAATGCATTCAGGTAGAGGTTTGTCCCAGTGGCCATTTGGTTGACAAATTAAAACTGAAGAGCCAAATAAAAAATATCCAGGATTGCAGTCATAAAATACCACTGTGCCATAAGTGAAATTTCCATGTTCAATTTTACTTTCTCTTATAGAATTTGCAGGAATTCCAGGATCAGAACAATTGACCACTAAAAAGAAAAAAAAGCACAGACTTGAGAGCCATAGTAATACAGTCTCCTAAAATGGTCTCCTATTTTTCATATAAGAAATATTCAATGTATTGCTATCCTGGTTTTATATACCCTAACTTTTTTATACAATGGTAGTGAATTAGGAAAAAGAACTGAAATGACGAGACACTAAAGCCAGAAGATGTCAAGCCCAGAGCAAATAAAATGAAATGCTTCTTTACAGTGTGATGATACAGTAAAATTATTGGCCACTAAAAGTTACTGAACATACTAATAAAATGAGTTTATATTCCTGCCTTGACACACACTATTGTCCACAAACAGAAACATATTTTGTGGCTAGATGTGACTTTTGTCTAACATACACAGAAATGTGAACATACTTGTGTTCCCATACCAACATTTTGATCATGGATCACCTTTAGAACAAATGTTTTGAGCTAAAGGGCAGAAGGTCAGTTAGGTAAGACTGTGGTGAATTTGACAGAATAAGAACATATCCCAGCAAATGGGTAGGAGCTTTTAAAAACAGAGGTTAACTTTAATGGTTAAGAATACTGATGCATTTTTTGAGTCGTTAGCACTTTAAAATTTATAGTTTCGAAAAATCTGGAATATGGATTTTCCCCCCCTTTTTTGTGTCTTACAGCTATCTGTGAGTTCAGTATAATACTTATTTTGGGGGCCATGAAGATTATTTTAACAGTTTTCATGTGGTTTCCCTCGGTCAAGGAAACACATCACTTATTCAAAGTTACTCTAGGAAACCAAAGCCCATAAAAACTACTATCCCTACATCCTTATAACCAATTGCATGTTTATATACATGCACTTGCATACACCTGTGTGCAAATCTATATATCTCTATGTGTATTCAAATGGAATTTCTGGTGCATCAGTTCCTACCCACTGCCTCTCATCCTTTACTTGGCACCACCATGAAGAGCCTAGCTCCATTCTGTTGACACCCTCCCTTCAGTTACTGATAGTGATGAAGTCCCCTCTCAGTCACCTCTTCTCAAGACTGAACAGGCCCAGCTCCCTCAGCCTGTCCTGTAAGAGAGATGCTCCAGTCCCTTAACCACCTTTGTAGCCTCCGCTGGACCTGCTCCATGTTCTCCAGATGTGCCTCACTAGGGCTGAGTAGGGCAGGATCACCTCCCTCAACCTGCTGGCACTGCTCTTCCTAGTGCACCCCAGGACATCACTGGCCTTCTTGGTCACACAGGCATACTGCTGGGCTTGTGGTCAGTTAGTTTTCCACCAGGACCCCCAGGTCCTTCTCTGCAGAGCTTCTTTCCAGCAGGTCACCCCCAGCCTGTACTGGTGCATGGGGTTACTGGGGTTATTCTTCCCCAGGTGCAGGACCCTGCATTCACATTTGTTGAATTTCAGAGGTAAATGTACATGCATGTCTGTATATGAAATTATCAAAATATGCTGAAAAGCTCTGCAATCTGCAAAGGAAAAATGGTATTGCCAGATGCAATTCAAGATCATTTTTCCTACCTAAATCACTTAATGTAGTAATTTTATGGCTCATGTCCTCTCTATCCACTATTCTAAATGTTGTAGTCTGCTTGTGTGCTTCTAGCAGGCCTCAAATATTGGTACCACAAGCCTAGAAAACATACCTTTTCCAAGGACAGAAATAGCTTTCTGCTTGTATTTGACTTCTTGAACAGTAAAGGACAGAACTATTTGTTAGCTACATTGATGGTCAATATTGATTTTTTTTCTTCCTGGAGCTACATTTCTCTGCTTTTTCTTTTTTTTCCCCCTGCAAGGATCATTGAAGTCCAGCTTCTGACCCTGCACAGGACAGCCCTAAGAATCACACCATGTGCCTGAGAATGTTGTCCATGTTCATGTTACTAAGCATATATATAAAGTAATGAAAAAAAAAAATCATTTTTCAGGAGTCATAAGCACTTGAAATAAAATACAAGGAACTTTGACCATTTTGATAGTTTTCCACAATTATTATGGTTGGCTAAGAAACTAGATATGTAACAAAGTTAAATAGTATAACAACAGCAAGTGCACTGCTGAATTTATATGAAAAATTTATGGGACAAAATCAAAGTCTTCACAATGGTGTGCAGCCTTTTCTATAATATAGCACTTTTGGTAGTTCACAAATATGCAACGTAACAGTTTATTATTATTATTGTTACTATTATTATTAAACTTCAAAGCAAATAAAATCATATTCATTAGAATGGATTTCACTGCACATTGCAGACATGATCAATGATGCCCAACACAAGATTAGATATTTTTGGTTTTAAACTCTCTCCTAAAACCAATATACAATTTCAGGACTGTGTAAAATTTCAAAGAGTAACCTGATCAACTTATTTACCAATCCCTACACACCAATAAATTGTCAGCACTTTGGCACATTACCCTGCAATACAAGAATACCAAGGTGACTGATAGCAACTGGATTGAAAATGAGATTAAGTAGGCACCCAAAATATGCATGTTTAGTATTGTAAATTTAGAAAATAATATCTTCTCATCAACAAAGAGTTTCTTGGAAATTTAAATTCTCTAAACTACTTGGCAGAATCTCTTAGGGCAAAGTGATCAAATAAAGGTGGAGAACAACTATTGAAAAGAAAATACAGTCAATAAAACTTCTATAAAAACATGTGATTTCATTTATGCACAAATAAAAATGAATAGAAGCTGCAGAGAAGATGCTGAAAAACAATCATTAGAATATCTGCATATGGACATGCAGGTTACAGAAAAAAATACATTTTTCTAAATAAAACCAATTATTTAAAAGCACATAAGTGATTTTTAAAAAGACAGGGGTGACAAAACCTTCCTAAAACTCCTTATGAAAACTCAAACAGGACTAATTTCATAGTACTATTCTTCGAACTGAAATAATTGTACATATAATATCTAGAAGCACTGACAACCAACACAAATGGACAATGTTAATGAATTAGAATAACAATTTTCAAAGTCAAGATGCTCAGTGAAGCAGCAATGGAAATGTAAAAGGAAAAAAAAGTAGTTTTTTTTTAATGTGTCTGTTAGAACTATGTTGGCTAAAAATGCAGAGAAAATTAATTCAGGATTTAAGCTCTTAATTATCTCTCCATAATTTTGCTTAAGTAACTTAGAGAAACAATTTTTGAAAAAGAAATACAATCTACAAACACATAAGTAAGTTTCTCTGCAACCATTATCCTGGCAACCTGAGTGTAAAAAATCATCACAAAAAGTCTTTAATGATAAGATTATTATTTTAGTTAATCAGTCTCTCTGTTGGTGAGAGAGGAATCACTTTGTCATGTGCTCCTTTACCCTCTGTTTATTTTTCAGCCTTAATTTTACAACATTTAGTTAGAAACCTGTAAATGCTGCATTCTTACCTTTGCATATTGGAGGAGAGTGGCTCCACTGCCTATTAGCTTGGCACTGAGCTTTGGTTGGTCCTTGCATGACATACCCAGTATTACATGAAAATGTCACAACATCATTGAAGTTGAAACCATTTCCACTTGTTCGTCCATAAATAGGACTACCAGGGTGACCACAGCTGACAGCTAGCATAGCACCAGTCAAAAAAAAACCAAAAAAAAACCAAGATGTTATCACTTTTCATTACTTATTATGCAATAGATAATAATTATATAACAGTATTTTCAAGTTTTGGTATCATAAGATACTGCATACTTTTCATGATGTATTCATGTTCAAGAACTTAAATTTTTAAATAAACTGAATAGAATTTGACATGCAGTAATGAAAGCAAATGAAGAAAACTGTTCTGAAGAAGCAGGAGAAAAGTAAGCACAAGATTTTCACTATGTACAGTCTGAAGTTGAAAGGAAATATTTCACTACCTTAGTTCCTCAGGTATTATTTCTTACAAATTTGTCTTAGTGTCAACTCAATATTTTATCCTTGTGGCCTAAATAGCAGGCCTTAGTGGAGCTATAAATTTTTGACTATTTTTTGAAAAAAACCCAGAACTATTGACACAGTGAAAATTTCTTATGCTTGTACAAAAACTGTCTACGGAAAGTAAAGTTAATTTTCTGCACCCAAAAAAAACAGATAAAAAAATGTAAGGAAAATTGGACACAGGTTAATATTTACAGAGTTATCCAAACCCACTTTTTTAAACATTTTCTTCTATTTTGTAACAATCCATTGGTAAAAAAAGGGTTAATCAGTAATTAAAAATAAAAATTGAAACATCACAGAATAAACGAATTATTGTGTACTTTGACTTGGCATTTCTGCCACAAAGATACAGCTATAGGATATTTGGAAGCTCATTAATACAGTTTCAATACGCTACTATTACTAAACCTGAAAATTGTGGTAATTTACTTTAAAATGCTTATGGAAATCTCAAATTTTCCTAAATTAAATACATAATTTTTTGTTATTACTTAAAGATCTTTCATGTGATGGCATGACACACTTATCATGCAAAAGAAATCTCTTTAAAAAAGCACAATATTCACTCAAAAGATCCCCAAAACCAAAAATCAAAGTAACAGAATCTCTGTGAGGAAGAAGAAGAAGAAAAGAAAATATAATTCGTTAAAGAAAACATTTTATTCTGCAGCGTTGACAGTTTACTTCAACAGTATTTACTTATCTAACTAAAACTGAAACTACCTAAATAAATAACTGAAATTATAACTGAAAGTAAATATATATTAAATATTTCCAAAAACCACTACTGGTCACAAAGTAATTTTCAAATTTGAATAGTGGCATTCATAAGTCCTATCACTTTCTGAAGAATTTTCATATCCATAATAGCAGGTATTCAGTAGCCAAAAGACTCAGAAATTTTAGGTGAAAACACTTAACTTCACCTGATAGATGAACCATAGATTTTATGTGGCCCCATACTTTTGAGGATCATTGAATCCTCACCTTCACACAGAAATTCCTGTAACGTAAATCAGAATGTGTTGCCATGCTTACTTACGCACACAGGATGGAAGTTGGCCAGACCAGTTGTGATCCTGTTGACATATTCGTACAGAAGAGCCAATCAACCGAAAACCAGGACTGCACTGGTAAACAACTGTGTCTCTATATCCATAATTTTCTCCTATTACTTGTCCATTGACTATAAGATCTGGGATCCCACAGTGACCAGCTAGATTTATTTATAGTAAAGAAAAGAAAAGAAAAAAAAAAGAAAAAGAAAAAAATCAGTAAATATGATATAGAAATTTAAAATAAACTTCCTTAACTAAAACAAAGAAAGGCTGAATATCTTTGCAGGTGTTTTATCGATCTAATTCAAAGCTTTATCTTTATTAGCTTGTTGAAAACTGCAGTCCTGCCCTTGTATAACTATAAACATATAAAAATTACAAAAAGATGATGTAGCAAAGAGATTAAATGTAATATATATAATCAAATTTCCTTTAAAAATATTAATAATTCCTTTTTATTGTAACGCTTAAAAATATGTATTGTTTACCATAGATTTATTTTGGTTATGATTAAATTAATAAGGTAACATTAAAGCATCATACATTTAACTAAATAGAAAAATTCCACATAAAAATAATAGAAATATAGATATCAATCCACGTGGACATTATAAATATAGCCTTTGTACAATTTAAAAATAAAACCAAAAACTTCAAAAATTTATTGCTTGAAATTTGACTCTCTGTAATGTTTTCCATTCTTTCTTCCCTTTCCAGTGGAATCCCAAAGAGATTAACCTCCTCTGGTTGAAGGCAGTCAGCACAACGGCCACCAAATCTTTCAGCAACCACATGGCAACCAAAAATCTTACTATGCATAGGCTTAAACTTTTATTTTTCGTAATGAATTCTGAAAAATGGGCACTGTGATTCAGCAAAAAATGTGGCAACAGGACAGCCTTCTAAGAATGGTTGACTTCATGAAGACTGTGACATTTGGTAGAGAATTCACTGCAAAAAGAAGAGTAAGACAAGGAAAAAAAAACACGAGCAGTGTTTCAGTTAGTTGTTTCTGGGGGAAAAAAATACCAGCCACCCAAACTCCTCTGCTCTCCTTTTCTCTTCTAATTTTCCTCAAATAGCCTCCACAAACAAATCTCCAAAGCATGGAATTGCTAATAAGAAAAGACATTTAGAACCAATATGGTTTGGACTGTTTCTTTCCTTTGAAATTTTAAATGCTTCTAATACCCTGATATATTTTTCTGCATTTTGCCTCATTCATTTGAGGCAACAAATTTCCTTTAAAAGAAAAAAAGAAAAAGAAAAAAAACCAAAAAACAAGAAACAAAAAAAACAAAAAAAACCCCCAAACAAACAAACAAACAAACAAAAACAAAAAACCACAAAAACAAACAAAAACCCTGCAATTTCTTATTGCATGTCATTGTATGAATCACGATAAAATGATCAGAATTTACAGTATTGGTAGTATATGAACTTCCACATATATTAGTTTGATGACTGCAATTTTACTTCTGTGTAGTAATAGAAGGAGGAGGAGTCTAAATCTGGTACTATTCAAGTCTATATAATCCTTTGTTCCCTCCCTGTTTTCCTCAGTCTTATGTAAAAGACAATAAAGGCATAAATGAAATTTATGTTCTAGAATAAGATGGCATAACATATTTAAAAATTTTTTGTCAGAGTATTTCTCGATTTTCCAAGAAATCCATAATCCATTCAGCATGTAGCTGACTTTTTTGAACATGCTCCAAAGGAACTAATTTCCCTATCCTATCATATTTCTGACTATAAACAGGACTCACCAGATGAGGAATAAAAACTGAGCTGTAAAAGATTACTTTCTATCAAAAGTGCAACCAGTCAGTCTGCAGTGATTCAGATCATGCTCAAGGAAATACTTTTCTAGTTGCATTTAATTAAAATATATGTCTTGGTTCTTAATTAAAAATTGAATGTTGCTTTATGGCAGAGTGGAAGCAGAATACTTCACTAGAAAGGTCAATCTCTCTTACCTGTGCAGAGAGAATAAAACTGAAGCAATTCAACATGTGAGGTAACTAAGATCACAGTGCAGTTTCTGCAACTGTGCAGAAACTTTACAAAACCAATACAACTTCAACAGATGAAAATTCATTACAGCTAATCTGTATGTCTTTCAGTAATGTCCTAGTCTTGCTCCAGAAAATTTAAAATAATTTTTAAATCCCATCTTGTTACCCTACTCCCTTTCATTTTCATAAACCTCTCAGACTCTAGTTTTGAATTATTTTGACTTTTTTTGTTCTTATTTTCTTTTGACTTTCTTCAACATCTACTATATACAAGGAGAGGAATAGTGGATGTTGCTTACCTGAAATTCAGCAAAGTATTCAAAACCATTTCCCACAGCCTTTTCCTGAACAAAAGGGTTCAGATTGGGTGTGTGGTCTTCAAGATGGGTAGGGAATGGGTCAACAGGCTGCACTGAAAGGGTTGGGGGTCAATGGTTTTCACTCAGGCTGGAAGCCTATCACAACAGCATTCCCTAAGGATCAGGAATGATGTTGAATATCTTCAGAAATTATCAGGATGTTGGGATTGGAAGCAGCCTCACCCAGTTTGCTGATGACACCAGACTGGTGGTGAGGCAGATGTGAGCAGGAAGAGACATCTTACAGAGAGACCTGGGCAGGCTGGAGGAGCAAGTGAGAAAGAACTGTATGAGATTAACAAAAACACTTGCAAGGTTCTGCCTCTGGGGTGACAGAACCAAGGAGCCCAGAACGAGCTGTGATCTATGTGGCTGGGGAGCAGTGTCACTGAAAGGCACCTGGGGGTCTTGGTGGACAAGAAGGTGACTGTGAGTCAGCAGTGTGTGGCTGCAACAGTGAAAGCAAAATGGATCCTGGGCTGCATCTGCAGAAACATTATTAGCAGTGGTAGAGATGTGATCATCCCACTCTATGCAGTGCTTGCCAGGCTCCACATGAAAGATGCAGAAAGATTCAGACAGACTGCAAAGGCTGGTCATGAAAATAATCAAAGGGCTGAAAAAACCTCTCCTATGAGGAAAGTTTGACGGCATTAGCTCCTGAAAAAGAGAAAGCTCAGGCAGGGGGGTAGGCTTATCATAGTGTTCGAGTACTTTGAGGGTGGCTACAAAACTAATGGAGGCTCTCTCTTCACACGGAGTCACATAGAGAGGATGAAGGACAAGGGGTGCAAGCTGCACTGGGAAAGGTTTCATCATGACGTCAGAAAGAATTCTTTTGAGAGTAAGAACAAGCATTCCCCGGAACAATCTGTTCAGGGATGTGATGGGAGTCTACATCACTGGATGTTTTCAAATTGTGACTAAACAGGTTGCTAGATAATCCCATCTCAGCTCCCTTTGCCATGAAATGTTGGATCAGAGGATTTTTCAAATTCCCTTCCAACTTGGGCTGTTCTATGATCCTGTTACTTCAAATCCCTCTGTCTTGATTATTTCCTCCCACTCTGTATAACAGTTATATCTTTGGAGCACTAACTATATTGCATGACCAATTGTGAACTTCCCACTACTAATAATGAAAGCTGTTTTAAAAATGATAGACACTTCTTCTATCCCTATGTAAGATTTCTAAACTGAAAAATAAAACTGAATTAATGAAGAATATTATAATGCTGTGTTATAAAATTGCAATTCTGTCATAACAGAATTCCACATCNAACAAAAGGGTTCAGATTGGGTGTGTGGTCTTCAAGATGGGTAGGGAATGGGTCAACAGGCTGCACTGAAAGGGTTGGGGGTCAATGGTTTTCACTCAGGCTGGAAGCCTATCACAACAGCATTCCCTAAGGATCAGGAATGATGTTGAATATCTTCAGAAATTATCAGGATGTTGGGATTGGAAGCAGCCTCACCCAGTTTGCTGATGACACCAGACTGGTGGTGAGGCAGATGTGAGCAGGAAGAGACATCTTACAGAGAGACCTGGGCAGGCTGGAGGAGCAAGTAAGAAAGAACTGTATGAGATTAACAAAAACACTTGCAAGGTTCTGCCTCTGGGGTGACAGAACCAAGGAGCCCAGAACGAGCTGTGATCTGTGTGGCTGGGGAGCAGTGTCACTGAAAGGCACCTGGGGGTCTTGGTGGACAAGAAGGTGACTGTGAGTCAGCAGTGTGTGGCTGCAACAGTGAAAGCAAAATGGATCCTGGGCTGCATCTGCAGAAACATTATTAGCAGTGGTAGAGATGTGATCATCCCACTCTATGCAGTGCTTGCCAGGCTCCACATGAAAGATGCAGAAAGATTCAGACAGACTGCAAAGGCTGGTCATGAAAATAATCAAAGGGCTGAAAAAACCTCTCCTATGAGGAAAGTTTGACGGCATTAGCTCCTGAAAAAGAGAAAGCTCAGGCAGGGGGGTAGGCTTATCATAGTGTTCGAGTACTTTGAGGGTGGCTACAAAACTAATGGAGGCTCTCTCTTCACACGGAGTCACATAGAGAGGATGAAGGACAAGGGGTGCAAGCTGCACTGGGAAAGGTTTCATCATGACGTCAGAAAGAATTCTTTTGAGAGTAAGAACAAGCATTCCCCGGAACAATCTGTTCAGGGATGTGATGGGAGTCTACATCACTGGATGTTTTCAAATTGTGACTAAACAGGTTGCTAGATAATCCCATCTCAGCTCCCTTTGCCATGAAATGTTGGATCAGAGGATTTTTCAAATTCCCTTCCAACTTGGGCTGTTCTATGATCCTGTTACTTCAAATCCCTCTGTCTTGATTATTTCCTCCCACTCTGTATAACAGTTATATCTTTGGAGCACTAACTATATTGCATGACCAATTGTGAACTTCCCACTACTAATAATGAAAGCTGTTTTAAAAATGATAGACACTTCTTCTATCCCTATGTAAGATTTCTAAACTGAAAAATAAAACTGAATTAATGAAGAATATTATAATGCTGTGTTATAAAATTGCAATTCTGTCATAACAGAATTCCACATCAATCAGTGACAGTATAAAGGAAGTAAATATAATTTAAAAACAGGATATACCAGACTTGTGGCGCATTTTTATCTCAAGTTTAATAAAGAGATTAAAAAAAAAAAAGGAAAACAAACAAACAAACAAACAAAAAACACCCAAAACAAACAAAAACAAAACAAAACAAAACAAACTTGGGGATTTGCAGGATTTTTTGCCAGTTTTTACTCTGCTTTCCAGAGGAAGTTTAGTGTGACAGGTATGTTTAAAAAAAACCCAGAAACATTAAAAGCAAAACAAACATGAAAAGCAAACCAAACAAAAAAAAGAGGAAAAAAAAGCTAAAACCAAAACAATCCAACACCCCAAAATGATGGGTTCAGCACTATTTGTTTTATTTTCAAATAAAATAATTGACAACTGCCATGTAGTTGCATGTGGTAAGCAGTTCACTATGTTTGTTATAAAAAGTATATATAATGGTGTACATAGTCCCTGTTAAGAGAACGTTGGAGAACTATACTGGAATTTCCACTGATTCATGCAGATGACTAAATTCCCTAAGATGCAAAAAAGTTAGAGATTCATTAATATTTTCCAGAACGTTTATTATTTGCTTTATTTTCCCACTATTTTACACATCCTTAGAGATGTTCTATGTCAGAGGAAATAAAGACCTCATCTTATAGTAGTTGCTATCATTAGTTCTCCAATATCAAGTGGAAAAAAAAGCATAGAGGAAGAAAAATCAAAACACCTCTCAAACCAACAAAAACCTCAATCACTATCAACATCTGTATTTGGAAGAGCAATTATTACTTAAGCTCTCTGCAATTCTATTCTGGGTTTGTTGCATTTCTTCTAAAAGTAAGGTGTTTATTTATTTTTCTCATTAATTTTAGTTGAATTCTTACCTTTAACATTTTTCTATTAAGCTATCTAAGAAAATAATTCCAAGATGTTCATTATAGATTAAGGCTATGCTCATACTTATTGCTGTATCTTCTGGTACTTTTTATGATCAATTCTGATGGTAATTGTTTTTTCAGGACCTTCATTTAAACTCTTATTATAAAGACTTTGTGACAAATAAGTATATTTTAATATCCTGGTAGTAAATCGCTGACTTCACACTAAGTTAGGATTCTAGACTACTTTAGGCTAAACTATGTTTCATGACTGTTTTCATGATATCTTTGTCCATTGTCAATATCTCTATTTTTGCACTGTATCATAAGACCAGTTGTAGTTCCATTTTTTCTATGACATGCATGTAAAAGACTTTTGTAGCAGTTCTATGAATCCAGATGAGACCCATGGATCTTAATGTAACTTCTAACTTGTAATGCTGAATCAAAATATACCACTTTTGCAAAGACAAGTGAAAAATACAAAAAAAAAGGTATTAAAAGAGAGTAAATGTGAAGGTTTTACTGAGTATAAGATTTGAGATGAGAAATAAGAACTATAACATTCCAATTTCCAGTCTAGCAAAACTTGAGAAAAATAATTGCGTGAAATATTTTTATAAAACAAAATTAGTCAAAGATTGGGGATGAAGGATATTAATAACCTGTGAGTACCAAATAGATTACCTAATTCGACATGAAATTCTACTCTAGCAATGAAGAATGAGCATAATAACTTAGTGTCAGAACCTTTGAAACCATAGCTGTAAATGAGATTTCTTTTCTGCAGGTTGTTCTATGAGATGAAAAGAACAGGAATAAATGAATACAGAATCTTTACATTGAATGGCAAAAAACATACCTATGCTTATTTTAGTTGTCAGTAGTGTCAAACATGAGCACAGTAGTGAAACAAATCTATATACCAATGTATTATTGAAAACAGAGATTTATGTTATTTATTATTCAACAAAGTTAATTAACCTGTCAAGATGACTTCAGCTGAAAAGAGAAGAATTATTTCCTGGCATTTTTTTTATTCTTTACAGGGCTTGCATTTCATAAAAAGATATAAGAAGGCAGAGCCCTGGACAAAACAGGGCTTGGGGCATTTCCATTGCTATTTTCAGAAGAACCTCATCTTGACAGCTGCTCAAGCTGTACTAAAACTGTTCAGGATGAATGGTAAAGTTATTTTAAATCTTTTTTAATCCATGGCCCACAGAGAGGAGTTCTCTGCTGAATTCCTTGAAACAGCTGAATAATTCTTTAAAGATGAAACATCATATACCTAATTTGAAAGTCTAGCTGTTATTATACAGTAGTACTGAAGAACAAAGAGAAGCATATGGCTAACTCCAGATATATTAATTCAGTAACAGTGGAGATACAGAATCCCCCTTAACTGAAATATCAAGAGTTTAAAAAAGATATTTAAAAACAGTGAAGACAAAGAAGTTAGTTGCTTATATATTTTTCTAGAAGCTTCAAGTATGAAAATAGTGGCAGGGAGGTTACACTTCAGAAGATACACAGACACAGAAACCTTTCAGTGACTGAAAGCTGGCTGAGAAATATACCTAATACCACCGATAGATTAATGCACTGAACATTCTTTGCTGTTAGCTTACATAGTTGCTTTGCCCCAGATGTTATGTCTGCTATTCTTTTAACTCCATAGACAGCATTGTTCTCTACAGAGCTGAGGGGTAACTGTTTTTTCCTTTATGACTAACAAGCTGCCAACAGTGACTCATTAGCATTTTAAACCAGTATTTTTTTTATGAAAAAAAAGTTGGGTGAAACTGGGATAAATATTCCCCAGCTAACACATCAAAGGTTGTGTTCACATTAGAATTTTGGTTCAGATCTTCTAACACTTAAATGTGCTGAGTGGTTTTACTACAAACAAATTAGCTTCCTTTCAAAAGAAAAACACTGAGAAGATCAACTAAGTGCACAAAATGTGTTCTATCTCCTTTTGAAGAAAAAGTATTAAAAATTACTGACAGTTCGTTTTGACAACTTAGAACCATATGAGTAGTGATGGCATTTAGGCCAGAGGACTAGACCAGATAGAGTCCAAGGAAATTTCCCTGAACCACACGTAATGCAAATGTAGATAATTCAGAATCAATTATTTGTTTCATGATCTGCTTAGTCTGATGGATTATTTTTTAATTCAGACAAAGATACAGTATGTGAATGTAGCCTTTCTCTCAGGGGAAGAGATGAAAGGTATTCCTGATATTCTTGTTTGTGAAGTGGAAATGTTGGCATTTTTTTTATACATTAACCTAAACAGGTCTTTTCTTCTATCCATCTACCTTTACTGAAAGCTGCTCTACTATTACCCATGTATGGGAACCACACTTCCTTATGCCTTGTTAATCAAATAAACTTCATTCTTCATTTTTGCATTTTAATTTATCGAGACACCTTATAAAGGTGTTCTCCAAATGAATTTATATAATTTAATCATGTAACAATTGACAACAAACTATGAGATCTTACAGACCTTTAAAAATTTAATTATATTTCATCATTTACCTTCATTCAAGATTAAATACTAATATTCAGAACTGAACAAAACTATTGTTCCAGAAGTTGCTGGCTCTATGCTATATGAAATAACAGAAATTACTTTTGGTAAATAAGTGAGAGAATATCAAGAGATCTGTTTTATAAGGATGTTTAGATGTCATGAGGAATTGAGAAAGAAGAAGGAATTAAGTGTTAGGTATTGAACAGTGAAATGAAGAGGATAGAGTCACAAGTTCAAGAAATGTGAAAACATTGAAAACACGGAGTTAGCTCAACAGTGAACAAAAAAGAAAAGCGTGCATAAGATATCTTTCCTCTGAGTTTAAATATTTATTGAAAATCATATTTTTTACTCTCTTTTCATGTAGTTTTCATTGATGAGATGTCCAACCAACTCTTAAAATTACCGTCAATCATGTAACTAGCACAAGTGAGAGAAGCTCAGTTAGATACGCCCCCCCCCCCAAAAGAAGAGAAGTATGGAGCTTTGTATATTACATAATAATGAATAAGGTCCTAGAAAGAAATCAGAATACTTTGTAAAAATCTAAGAAATGAGCTGCTCCATTATATATAAGAATTGTATCTAACAGAAAGGTTTTTCAAAGAATGCTATACCTTTTTAGTTTTACTTTTTAAGTGTTTTTGACTAAGCTGTCTAAAATGTTAACCAAAAAATACATAAAATACTTTAAAAGGCAAAAAATATCCTCAAAATATCCTTTAGGAAAAAAAAAAAGACGAAAAAGTAGTCCTGATCCTCAAATCATGATGATAAAAGTAATGTTCTGATAGTGCTTCTCCTTTGACCTAATAAAAAAATTTGAAAATAGTGCTAATGAGAAAAGGGGAAAAAAAAATCAATGTTAGAGAAATCTTAGGAAATGTTTTTTACCATTCATGTACTAGTTAATTTTAAAGTTTACCTGAAAGTACTATAGAGTTATTAAAGTAGACCTGGTTTACTTCTACTGTAGAAAATGCCCAGTTTACTAAACATCTGACTACAGGCATTAAGATAAATACACTAAAAAAATAAATAAAAAATTTTTGAAGTTTGGTAATATATGTTTTTATAATCAATGTTATTCCTGACTTTAAATTAAAGAAAAAAAAGAGCCAGAAATAAAGGAAATAATGCAAAATATAAAATTGTAAATATGTAAACTGTAAATACTGTAAATATGCTAAGTTTTCATGTAAACAGACAAAAGAATAATAAATTTCTTGTTGAATATTTAAGTACTTTTCCAAGGGGAAAAATGTATAACAAAATCACAGATTTGTCAGTCTCTTTTTATAAGTAGGATATTCAGTAAAAATCTATTCCATGTTTCTGAATGTTTCTCAGGATTTATTACATAGACAGTTGTGGTGTTACCCATACAGAAAAAGATCAAGCATAATAAATTGAGAGACAGTTTGTAACCTAGGAGACACAACAGTCATGATTTTAGTCTTTGCTTCTTATTTTATTCAACGTTTGAACATTGTTTCTTCTCATCAGCTACAGAGAATAAGGACCAAGAAGTCAATACCCTACTATTATAACAATGTGATTACTCATGAAGTATTACTTTGTCATTTAGGTATTAATTAAAGAAAAAAAAAAGTGAGATTGAGAAAGGAAAGCAGTTTTGTTAAGTGTTCTAATTTTTGCCACAGATTCATCCATAAATTATCCATCTTTTAGTAAAAGAAGCCAGAATGAAAAAAGAAAGACAAAAAAGAGCTGTGAAACCTATCATCATATTCTCACACTATTATGGCTGTCCTCAAAATCATGCACTACTCTTCACAATGTCATGGAATAACATAACTTGGATTTTAGTCAATATTTTTGATTTAAGGCTTACCTCACTTCTAATGCTCATCTATATCTGATTAGGTTCACCACAAACTAGTTTAAGGTTCTACTGCAGGTGCTTAGATTCTTGTTTATTCCAGTTTTCATAAATTTTTAAAATTACACATACCTAGAATTAAAATCAGGCTACCTAACACAATAATTAACTGCAATTATTTCAGTAGCACTTTCAAAAACAAAGTAATTGCATTTTTAAGCAAAATACTTGAAAAAGGTGTTATGTTATCCTGCAGGATTTCATGTATGTCATCTAAGTGTATTGCTAAGGGCATCTTCAAAACTTAAAACATAAATACATTGGTAATCACTTCAGTCTAAGAACAACTACATTTTCAGAAAGTAAAAGTGGAAAGGCTCTAAGATAAATGATAAAAAATGTTTACAACTGAGAGCACAAAAACATCAGAAGTAGATAGCAAAATTTACTGATAAGTTGCACAAAAATTCAATTCTTGAACTGTTAAAATACCCACTCTGTAAGTCTTCCTGCTGCATTTGATCTCCTTTCTCCCACATTCTAATACTTCTTTAACGTCCTCCATTTCCTGCACTTTCTGACAACAACCTTCTTAAAAATATTTCTTATTTCTGATTTGTCATTAGCTGAGCTCATCCCTCTATCTTAAGTCTCAAATTACTTATGGAAGAAACAAGACTTGAACTGGGTTATTCTGAGCCTTCAGGGAGCTCATTCCTGCACAGTGATGCAACACAGTAGGCAGCACTGTTGCAAGAGAAATTATGGCAGCCATTACTCTGTCCCTTTTATAAATTTGCTCTGTCACTAGTTTTTTTGGTTTTTTTAACAGCATGATATACATTTTTTTGCATGATATATATGATGTATATTCTAATTTTTCTGAATAATACTTGTTTTCATGCTGTCTTCAACAATTTGCTACAATAAACCTTTAAAAATATGTATTATAAGATTTACTGTAGTGCTATTAGTCTGATACAATAGGTGTGTTTTAGATTACTCTTTGTCTCCTATAGTTATATAGTTGTTTTCTTAACTGTTTATTATTACTGGACATTATAGTGTATAAACTGAATAATAATGAATATCTTCCAAGAAGTAGGGGTCCCCTTTTAAGTTGCAAGTAAAGATTATGTAACCTATTACTATTATTAAATTATATTACAATTTTATTTCTACAGGCAAATGTAGGAGAAATTCAATTCATTCGGTGCCTATCTTCACTTGGCATAAAGTTACTTTGGCAAAATTCCTAAATGCAAGTATTTTTCTACTGTGCTATTCACAAATAGCATGCAATTTATCTGGTTTTAGATTAATATTTCTCTGAAGAAAATTTTTACATTTCACCAAACTTCAACAGCTGTAACTTCTGCAGAAAAATCAGTAAAAATGAACACACAGGCAAAAAAGAAAAAAAGCAGAACATTTTGATTATGCACATACTATGGTGCTTCAAAAATTTAGATTTAGAACATCTTGTAATTGCTGACAATTTAGAAGATGAAGAATATTAAAAATGAAGGCCTTTTTTCCTTCTCCTGTGTTAAATGGTTTCCATTGTTAAAGTGAAACAAAAACAAAGACTCCATCCCTCTCTGCTGTGTGTCAGGGACCATTCCAGCTGCAGACTTATAGCTTGTTAAGCAACACTTTTGTTCATTCATGAGTCATTCACTTAAGTGAACATTAGCAAATAATGCTGTTTCACAGAAGATAAATTATTTGAGATGAAAAGTAGTTTAAAAAGGTGAATGGCAATCTGTGCAAAGATATATTGCAACAAACCCCTATATTTAATTCATATACTAGTTCAGTTTTCTGAAAATATCAGTTTATGAATATTCTGTTATCTATTCATGCCTCTACAAGCAACAATATACAATATGACATATATTTCATTCTAAATCAGAATGCTAACATATTTTTGATTTCAACTGAAATTAAAATTTTGGTTAAATATAGAGTTAAAACCTATGTCTCTACAGTAAATACAATAACACAGCTCAAGGTTAACATGATAATGAATCAGAAAGAAGCCCTGAAATTGTTTCATTTGTTAATTTTATCCATAAATAATTCAGGTAACGATGTCTGAGTATATTAAATAAGAGAAGATGCCTAATGTTGTACAAGTAAAGGGTCTCAAATTCTGTAAAAAGTGTCTGGATAGTGGCTTTCTCTCAGAAATAAGGCTGCAGTGGTCCTGTCAAAGTTTCCACAAACTTTTTTTCCTTCTTCTGTATCTTTTCAAGAATACAGTTTAATTCTATGATACAACCACTTAGTTCAGATCCACTATGCAGATGTTTTACTGAGGATATGTATTAGAGCTGACACATATGGAATAAATCTTTCTTGCTGTTTATGTATAGTTCTACTTTAAATACATATACAAAAATACAGTAACACAGATTTTGCAAGTTGTGAAGATATTAAAATTTTTGAAAATATAAACATAGCTCTAATTTGATGAGGAAAACAATGCAGCCCAACCAAACACATGCAGAGGTCTCTTCAGTGATTCTGCTAATAGAAAGACAAGCAGATCACTTTGCTTCCTTTTGTCTCCTAGAGAGAAAGAAAATGGACAAGTCATGTCAGTAGTATCCATACCTAAACATCTGGTCTCAATTCCTCTCCAGAGTCCAGATGACAGACATTCCCTCACTGCAGAGCCAACTAGCATGTATCCTGAGTCACAGGTAAATATAGCTGTAGATCCATATGTGATTTGAGTTCCAATCTTATTCCCATTCGGAGGTGTAGGAAGTTCTCCACAGGAAATAACTGCATTGCAAAACAAAAACAAAACAAAACACAAGTATGCAGCTGAGAATCTCAAACACACATACAATAATGCCTATCAACCAACATTATTTATCAACTAGTCAATCAGATAAATAAATTTCACACCTTGAACTATTTTGGAGAAATCTGTAGAAATCGTAGATTAAAAACCTGCAAACAAAAACTATTCCTTCCCCAAAAAATATACTTAAGAGAGGGGGAAGAACAATTAAAATAATTTCTGTAAAGTTAAAAAAGCCACTCAGAACATTATTGAATCCTGTTTAATTACCTTGCTTTTATCAAGTACTTTCTGCGTATTGGAACATCACAATTGCTATCAGATTTAGTTATTCTTCTTTGGGAAGAGGCCATTTTGGTCTTCTAGGTCATAATTAAATCCTTACTCTAGCATTTACACATATTTTTATAAGGAGTGAGTGATATTGATGGAATTTCATGTTATTTATTTACAATTGAAAGCATCTTTTCAATCAAAATAATATTTTTCTTTGTCAATTTTCTTTTAATACACACAGAGAACCATTTATGAGTAGTAAATAAGAGGCTGAAATTAGGCAGCACTGTTTATGCCTAGAAGAAAATAAGTAATAATATTTCAAACAAAGCTCCTCAAAACATAGCTAAAAGTAGTTTGTCTATTAAAGCAAAAAGAGATGCAAATAGAAATTTAGTATGTAGAATATATATATATACACACAGAGATATAGGCACAGACATATACACAGTATTTTTAACACTAGCAGAGATAAAATATTGCAATTAACTTTTAAAAATTCTCTAAATTATATATTAGATTTCTGGTTATAAAAACCTCAAAATTAAGGTTAATTTCCAGTATAATTAATCTGTGTTTGAAATTGTATTTTTAAACCTCTTTTTTTTCATATATATAGTCAATAAATTATAAATGCATTTTAAGCTATAGTTATCTGGCTTATCTACAGATTTTTTAGATATTTTTTTATTTATACATAGGCATGCAGATAAACACATTTCTGATACAGGAACCAAAAGCACAGGTGTATCCCTCTCTGTCAGAGGGTACATCACACTGTGTTCCATAAAGAGAAAGAGTTTTACTGCTTCAAAGTGTAACCAAACTACTAGTTTTGAAAAAGACATGTCTAAATTTAAATTTATAAAACAAATGTGCTTTTCACAGCCATAGGGGAGGGAAACACAATTATAGCTACATCTTTAGTTGTTTTAAATATCTGAATATTATTTTTTTTTTTTAATTAACTGTTGCGGGTTATCAGCATACCAGCTAAAGGCAGGAATGAAGTGGGTATGTGCAAATGCACACTACATGGTAACTACCTGAAAGGAGACATTATTTTATTTATCAAGTATGCAGACAGAATACAAAGGTTTTGCATTTTTCAAGATTTTAAAGCATCCCTGACCTAAAATAAACATATAGGAAAATATTCTCTTTGTACCCTTAGAAATCCAGGCACCTTGAAACTCCAAAAGTGTGCCTAGAGATATGTCCTTGTCACTAGATCTACTGTATTCTATTTGTAAATAACAGCCTTTAGGTTACCCAGGAACTCCAGTCAATAAACACTTTTTTCTAATTTACTGTTTTGAATACTAAATTAGTACATTTCTAATTCACCCAAAAAATATATTTTTTTCTGAAATCTGTTCAGCAGATGCAGATACAACATGTACTCACTTTGGCAGTAAGGCCGCTCATTTCTCCAACTCCAGGTGCCGTTAGCAAGACACTCGATAGATGCTGGTCCCAAACCATAATACCCAGGATCACAGCTGAAAACTACTTTTGTTTTATACTCATAGTGTGAACCATTCACTATTCTCCATCTTCCATGTTCCAGGGTAAAAGAATTGATGCTTGGACATGTAACAACTTCCAAAATAACAAAAAGACATAGTTATTGGTGGCTTAGCAGAGGCAAATTGGGAAAATCTGTACCATTACTAATCAAAAAAATGTATTTTAAACAGTGACATAATCTTTGAAAACTAAGGCTGTATGTGAAATTGCCTGTATGAGTTGAAATGAGCAGGTATGAGTTGTCTCATTTAATTAATAATCATCCAGAAAGAGAAGGGACTGTGTATGCAGGGTGATGCAGTTGGTGTAGGGGTAGATAGGAGCTGAATTCATTATAGGTGGAGCTTCTGTGACATTTTACATCATGCACCAGAATCTTTACTAAAATTTTAAGTACATTTAAATGGAGAAATTATTTTTCTACCCATGTAAACTATGAGATATGAAAGACTTCTTTGAGAGGCTGCACATTGGTGACAGAAGAAATCCGTATCCAAGTTGTTATTTCAACAGCTGTAGGTTTTTGTCTCATTTCTTAATTCTAAGTGTTCTTCCTCCAGAAATGGAACAAAAACATTCTAATACACTAGTAGAATAAAAAAAATAGTATAAGAAGTGTAATGATTTTTCCCACTTTGTTTTTTCTCTACTTTCATCAGTTCTTTGGAAAGAGGTAAATTCCTGACAAAGTGAAATTTTCAAGAACAAGAAGAAAAAAAAGGAGAAAGGGAAAATACTTGAAAAATACTCCAGTCTTAATTTGCTTTAATTTCCAAAATTCATTGGGTGAGATAACCCAAATCCTAATGTGCAAGAGACACTGACATCCCTGTATCACTCTTAAAATCACCTGGCTTTTCATATCCCATTTGTAACTGCTGGTATCTACTTCATTTTGGGAGTTAAATGCAGTTTTCTCTGCAGTGATGTTCCCTCAAGTTTAGATGGTGTAGGACTATAGTGATGGGATGAATATAAATAATAAGCATCAGTTTCAAACAATTATCACAGGTTTTGCATTTCTGGATAGTAAAATGGGTTTGTTAACAGTATATGAATTGTGCAGCTCTCCCTGAAGAGATGACTTCGGAGGAAAACCTCTGTAACCATTAACTTTGATTTAGCCGTAAATTAATTATTAGTTTGATTGTATTCTATAAGCTCTAGCATGTTTATTCTGCTTATGCTGTTAAGTTTCAGCATGTATTAGTTACATACACTTCATATATGTATTTCATAATAATTTAATACCAGCAATAATTCATAGATTAAAGTTACCTGAAGATGAAAGTTTAACTCATGTTAAGATTTGTGCCGTGGATAAATAGACAAAATGTACAGACAGGTTTTACTCACCAGAGACTTTTTACATGTTACTCACCTACACAGCGAGGTGTTTTATTGTGATTGCTCCAGGTACCATCGGGCTGGCAGATTGCAGTAGTAAGCTCTTTGGCTGATAGCCTATATCCATCATTGCAAAAATAAGTAACGCGGGTGCCAACTAAGTAATCTGTAGTTAATATCCCACCATTTAGTGGAGCTTTAGGAATGCCACAAGATATTGCTGAGTAGAGAGAAAGACAAAGCTTTTTATGTCTTCAATATAAGTTTCCACTGACCTCAGAGAGCTTAAGTGTTGTAAAATCACTCGTCTTAAATTCATAAAAAATAATTTTTAACTCATTAATGGGTGTTTTAAGCATGCAAATAAATTCTTTTAAAAGTTTAAGGAATTTAATCCAATGAAGGTTTTGCATTTTGATGGAGGAAGTAAAAAACTAAGAACAATGGTTCATAACTCTGCAGCTAACAATTCAAAATGTAGATGATAATAAAGTGAATAGAAAATATCTGGGAAAAATATGACCAGCATGGTTGAATTCATAAGGCATCAGTCTGAGAAAACAAATATGGTTTTTGTTCAGATTTCTTCCATCAGTTGTACTTTGTGACCTCTGGCAAATTACTAAAATTACCTTTCAATATTCTACTTTTACCACCTGGAAAGCAAAAAGAAAATTGTCCTTTGAAAATATTGAATCATAGAATCATAAAATGGCCTGGGGAGAAAGGGGCCTTAAAGATCTATTTCCAATCCTTCTGCAATGGGCAGGAACATCATTTACTAGATCAGGTTGCTTTAAGTCCAGTCCAGCCTTGACCTGAACACTTCCAGGGATGGGGCATCTACAGCTCCTCTGGACAACGTGTTCCAGTGCCTCACCACCTTCACAGTAAGGAATTCCCTCCTGATGTGTCATTTGAACTGATCCTCTTTCATTTTAAAGTCATTCCCACCTATCCTATTGCTGCATACCTTTGTAAACAGTCCCTCTCCAGGTTTCCTGTAGGCTTCTTTTGGCCCTTGTCTTTGTCATCCGTGACTTGTGAAGCAAGACTGAAGCATTTGTCAGTGAAGACTGAGTCAAAACCACTGCTGAGAACCTCAGCTGTCTCCATGTCCCAGGTAACCAGGTCTCCTGTATCCTTCTGGAGAGGGCCCACAATTTGCTTAGTCTTCATTTTATCAGCAATATATCTGTCCTCACTTCCGTTCTCTCTAGGCTTTGTTTTCATGTTTTGTTTTGTTCAGGAGCTCCTTGCTCATCCAGCCAGGTGTCCTGAAGCTTCTGGATTTTTCTCTGATAATATTTCTGAGTATGCAACATTCCTGAGCTTGGAAAAAATGATCCTCTGACTATTAACCAGTTATCTTGCTCTGCTCTTAAATCAAAGGCTTAATTCCGTGGTATTCTACCAAGCAAATCCCTGAAGTGGCCAAATTCTGCTCTTCTGAAGTCAAGGCTAGCTAGCATCCAGCTTTCTCACTGCTCTGATTTTGTACTATATAATTTCACAGTCACTGCACCCTTCAGCTTTAAATTCCTCATCCCTGCTTGCTGCTGAGAAAAAGATCCAGTGTAGCACTTCTCCTTGCTGGCTCATCTATCTCTTAGAGAAGAAACTGAAAATAAAAGTATAAGCTACTATTTTATTTCTTTTCCTTAACAGAAGTAACGTACCAAGAGAAGATATGTTTCTAAATAATGCTCTGTCTGTTTTGGGAACAAAAATAAAAACTAACCCTTTTCCACATTCTAAAACCATATCTCTAATGTAGGTCAGACCCAAAAAAATGTGAAAAAAAGGGGCTTAGTCATTTAAGTCTGAAGTACCTTACTTTGAAGTAAAATCTTGAGCCCTAAGAAAGTACCTATCATGCCCACACAGGAAGGTTAATCCTCTCAGACTATATATAAATACTTGTAAGAAAAAAAGAATGCAATCTATTTTTGCTCCTACTGGGAGCTGATCTGACATAAAACTGATTTGCTTCATAAGCAATATAACAACTGTGTGGCACCGTACCAAAGCTAATAATCACAGCTAAGACACAGGTAAAACACCAATCCTATAACAACTTGCAGAACAGAGGTGTAAGAATCAATGTTAAAATATTCTTGCATTGCCATAAAAAACCTTTTGCATATAACATGGAAATTTAAGAAAAAGAAAAACCAAAGACCACAGTACAGACACACTCTGCTGAAAAGACCAGAGAAAACTATTTCTAATTTGCTATCACCCTGTCTTGGCAGCCATAAGAACATATACCTAATGATGGTCACAGTATCTATTGGCAACTAGAGAAAAACACACATTTAGAAGAAAATAAGAAAAATGTGATTAAGAAATTGAAGACCCCAAGAAACTATAATTGAATTCAAAGCTCTAGAGGGTATGAGGACATGACCCCAGTGAGATAAAAAGTGACAAGCTAATTAAACGAGTATGTCCATCTTCCACCTTTTACCGAACATCTGGTAAAACTACTATTTCATCTACTTGCCATCACCAAAGAAAGAAACAACTTCTATGACACTAAAATGAAAACATGTGACTGTGGGAAATAGAAAAGGTGTAAAACTCTCAGAAAGCTGTGTGAAAACAAATGTCAGGATGGAGAAATGCAAGAATGCTGAAGATACAAGGACAAGAAACAATAGGGCTATGAACTGTGTAAAGATAGGTCTCAGGAAAATATGTTAAGCAAAATATTAGAAATATGTAAGTTTAATAATGAAGCTTTATCCATTGTTTTAAGCTATTACAAGCAAGCATTGTTNTATCCCAGGAACCAACATGTGGCCATGTTTATTACTTCTTAAATTCCTCAATAGCTTGGATTGCAGATTAAGCAAATCTATCCATTCAAAGATGATAACTAGTATAACCAAGGTATAACCAAATAACATTCTTTACTGCATAACTGGCCTAGCTTAACCTCTTCCCTCAAAAGCATGTTAATAATAATAAGACCTTTGAGACAATTACAAGAGATGCCTGAACAATGTCCACTGTGTTACACTGGGGCCCAGATTCAGCAATGCATAAAATTATTATCCACTTGCAAAATAGTTGTAACAGGTAAACAGCATTGATTACAATCCTAAGCACCAACAAATTCTACAATATTGCTTATTCACGTAACGCACATAATTCACATTCTGTCTCTTTTACCAATCAGTAAAATATATATCAGATACATTCTATCTGCAACCTGAGATGTTCTATATCTACCACTGAGATTAATTACTCCTTCAGTATTCAAAAATCTCCATTAGTGACTTTATAAATTTTGAGTCATATTACCCATGTTGTCAATCTTGTGGCACAAGAAAAATATATCCCTCCCTTAACCTTAAATTTTTAAGAAACAAGATGCCAACCAGCAATGCTTGAAAAAAGACTTTTATATAAACAACAGATCTCCCAAGGGTCACCCAATGACATTTTTGTTTACAGCAGTTTTGAGCTGAATTTCACATTTGTGGAAACTTACACAGAAAAGTTGCCCAGAGAAGTTGTGGTTGCGCATCCCTGGAAGTGTTCAAGGCCAGGTTGGACAGGCTTTAAGCAACCTGGTAGAGAACAGTGCTCCTCCCCCTCCCAGTGGGGTTGGAACTACATCTTTAAGGTCCCTTCCAAGTAAACCCTTGTATGATTCTATGAAAATTACCTTTTAGTTAGGGGAAAACTTGAAAATATCAGGAAAAGTTATTGCTACATCAGATACTTCGACAGGAAAAAATGACAATAGGAAATACTCAAAATTCCCTAAAAAAGGGATCTATCACAGAAATGTTTGGTCACTATATGTCAGCTTGGGCAATATTGTTAATCAAACTGAAACATTAAAATCTATTATTTTTTCACAAACTTCAGAAAATAGTTCAAGTTCCAAAGATACACACAAAAAATATACACAGTCCTTGGAAAATCTTAGTTATATTAGACCTCAAAGAACACCAGCATTCCAGAAATTATTATTAAACCAAAATGAAGTGCTTAAATAAATGGTAAAACATTGTTTTTTGCATGTCAGTCTTACTATCTCCTCTTGAAATACTGTTTCTTAAAATTACATCTGTTTTTATGAGGGTGAAAAATTTTGGCACAGAAGTTTGACCATGAAATGTTTCCCTGCTATTCATTTTAAGTCAGAAAACTGATGGCTTACCTTAGAAAAAGAAAGTTTCTCAGAGTTTATTTATATATATATATATATACACATAGAAGAATTTACCTTGACAAGCAGGGACTGGAACATCCCACGAGTAATACCCATATGGAGACTTCCTGCATACAGCAGTACTTTTCCCAATGAGCCGAAAGCCCCGATCGCAAGCCCAGCGAACCATGCTGTTGAGCTGTCCACCTGTCTGACTGACAATGAAACCGTGCGGGGGCGACTCTGGGGTGCTACAGTAGAGAGCTTGAAACACAAACATTAAATGATTAAAATATGCATTTTGAATTCAGGAAACAATTCTTGAGAAATTCTTGTGGAACTCAGTGGACATCTGATTGGACACTGAGAAATCGTTACTAAAAGTTGTATTTTATATACTGGTAATTCATGCATTGACCAATTTCACAAAATATAAAGGTGATAAAAATAAAGCTTTATAATGTCTTTAAAAGATTCAGGTTTCAGAAGCCTCCAAAGAAACAGAGTTATAGTTCCCTTTTATGATTGGCTATAGCTTTGGAATTCAGTTGTGGTTTTGTTTTTTTTTCTTTTTACCATCTTCTTTTTAAATCAAATAAACTACTGAACTTTAGTTTATGAGGAAATTTATCGCAACTGTATACATTTCAATCGTGTAAAATTTTTTGAAAGAAGTAAACAACTAGTACATCCTGAACATATTTTTAAATAGTCCTTTTTTCTGGTTCTAAAACAGTTCTTGCTTTTAAGTTCTGTGATACATTGAACTAAAGTGAAGTAAAAAACTTTAAATAGATTTTTATGATATTTACGACTATCACCATAAATCTGTGGCAAATTACGGAATCTGCTTTTAGTTGTTGATTTATTTAGAACACATTAAACTTTTCACAAGTCTTATATCTAGAGACTATGAAAAAAATCATAACTCATTTTGAGAGAAAAAATATGTCTAAGAGTTACAGTTTTTATAATCTGAAATTATTTATGTACTTAACAACTCTGACATTAAATACTGGTTATTTACTATGTTTCCTTTATCTCCCTTGTTCATTGAGTACCAAGTAATTTAGGTTTGGCTATCTTGTCACAGGAATGAACCAGAAGGCTCTTATAACCTGGTAACCACTTTTTAAGATGAATTTTGTTTGTGTAAAAGTTTAACTTGGTCTCTCATTTATTTGATCAATGGCTGCTAGCCATAAAAGCTGTTTTCCCTTTTTGTAGGAAATAGAACTGTGTTGGAAGTTTGTTTCCAAGTGCTTCCTTTATGCTTTGAATAAACCTTGATAACTTGATATTTATTTTCTCAGGCAAATAGAGAACTGCTGCTTCACTTGCTCTTTAAACCGTCAGTGTCTCATGACTTACTTCAGGCCAGTGTTTTTCTCACGTGAAAGCTTCCTCTGACCAGAATGGAGTCATATGGCTGTTTGTTTGCAATAAGTATTTGTTAAACATATTAAAGCAAAGAGCAGAATCAGAACTACTGCTATATCTTTCAGATCACATACTATGAAAGTATTTTCTCCCTTAGACTAAATGTCTCCTGACTTACACTTTCCTGAAAGAACCAAAAATAGAGAGACCTCTAGTTTAGTGTATAAGAAAACATACCAGTATTTTCTCTGTGAAACAGATCACTAGAAAATATTTCCTGTCTGCAACTCAACAGTTCTCTCACTGCCTGTAAAGAAAGACCTTGAAGAATTTTCTCTTCTTTCTCTTTTAACAGATCCAAAAGGGACTATGGGAAATGAAAATTGGTGCCATATATTATTTTATGTCTAGTAAGCAGCAAGTTTTACTTAATTAACAACAAACATTTTAAGTCTGAGAAAATTGTCCTTTCCTAAAGGGAAAGATGATACTGATAAGGTTTCACAGTATATATGATCCTAATTATTTTCCTTCAATTGTGAAGTAGCCAAAAATTAAGTGATAAAAACCAAAAAACCACAGCAGAAAGACTTTTTTACTTATTCTTTATTTCTTTATCCACCTTGTGAAATGAAACAGCTTTATGGCAATAACTTCTCTAATATCTACAGATACTATCCTGAGTACTTTTCCTTGTGTCTACTTCATATCTTTTGTCATCATAAAAAAATTCAAATATATATCTTGTGCAATTGCTGTAAATTGCAACAAATCTACTTTAGCTTGACTAATTAAAATAATTTTCCAGTAAAATAAATATTAGATAATAATTCTCTAAAAGCAATTTTACCAAAAACTAATTTTGTCAGGTATCATTTCCACACACTATTCATAAATATGTTAATTTGAATTAATAGCACATAAAATACTGTTTTTTTCACATACTAATTTGTCTCTTTTAATGTTGATTGCTCCTTCTGTTGAACCTTAAATTAAAGAGTTCAACCCTTCAGGGTTTTCCACTTCATAGCTGTTCACTCTTGCCTTGTTGCAATGCTTTCCCCTGTCCCACCAAAATTCTTAACAGTGAATTGCATAAAGATCTAGTTAGAAAAACGCCCCAGTATGAAGAGGCACACAAGTGCAAATAAATGGGAGAGAGAAGGGGGAAGCCGCTTCTTTTATTTTTAGTACTGACTTATGCCATTTTAAAGACCTGTCTTTTATCAATTCTATACACAGCACAGGTGATGGGGGTTTTTACCTCACAAGACGAAGGTCATTAGGTTCATATATATAGAACAGATTGGATTCCCTTTCAGTTTGGTTAATTAAGGATACCAAATATAGCTTATATTACTCTTTTCACATAAACAAATGTTCCACATTGAAATTTTATGCACATTACAGAAAGTCACATTTGCATACCTATATATCTTATCCTGAAACCCTTTTTATTGGTGCCATGATCTGCTGACCACCGGAGAAATACTTCATGGCCATTGCTGGTTATATTTAGAGAAGATGAATAGTCCCCACTGAGAGATATGAGCAATGGGCTATGACTATTTGGTCCTTGGTACAAAGGAAGGGAAAAAAAGAAGGAAAAAAAGGAGTTACAAAGACTAAAATAACATACAATAAACCATATGCATGCAATTAATATACATGTAAAACATCCTTCAAGCAAATGGCAAATTAATTTAAATTAAAAAATTGAAATATGTTATAATTGGAAGCTATATATTTACTCGAAAGAAAAATTATGTCTAAGTATAATATGCAGTACAATTTTAAAATAAAGTAATCCAGCAAATTGAAATAATTGCCTAAGATTTTTTATACTGAAAAATTATGATATACATAAACAATAGTAATTAGACAGAAGCAATATAAAAAAACAATGATAAAGACAAGGTATCATCTAAAGTTATGCATCCTATAGTTACCATCAAAAACCTCAAGTATATCAAATTCCTTTTCTGTCTGGAAGAATTCAAAGAACATGCTGATATTATAACCCTTTTCCACAGTAATGGTCCACGCACACATCTGGAGATTTGGGTAGCTGTCAGGATATCCAGGGCTCAGTATTACTCCTGTTGAATCCAGACGCATTTCATTGGCTGGGCAGAGCACTGTGAAACAGAAAAATTGGCAAAAAAATCTAAAGCCCATTATTTCTATTTCATGTGATTGACAAGATTTTCCTGAGTTTGGAAGAACTGCATTACTCCTTCTACTCCCTTAAATTGAACAACATGGTGATTTAAAATGTGATGAAGGGATTTAATTTTGAATTTATCTGGATTCACTAGGCCTACAGGAATAATAATCTCATTAAATATAAATAGTTGACATTATCATGTTATTAGAAGATTTTTTTCAAAAAATGTGTTTGCTTCATGATATATGAACAAATGCCTTCAGTATATTCAGAACCTCACACTGCTAAACACGGGCTTTGAATATTTTTATACTGACAACTAACTCCTACGTGAAAATGAGTTAGTCCTGAGTTACAGAAGAAAAAATAATATGATCTTAGTTTTCCCAAGAACACTGGAAATAATATTGTCACATTAATTACAAAAATCAGGTCTTATGTTGAAATTTCAAGTTATTGGACTATGAAGAGAAATAAAGAACACAGAAAAGTAGAGAAAGGGAGAGAAAATAAGTATCTTCATAAAAAAACTTTGAAAGAATCACACAATATTTGGGTTGGATATGACCTTTGAAGATCATGTAGTCCAACCCTCTACAAACGCATCCAAACTGAACTTGAAAAACTGTATGTGCCCATATATTTTAAAAAATATTTGTATCTCAGTTGCAAATTAGCATCCAGTTGCTAAACTTCAAAAGTTGTTTCTTATGTCCTGTGTTTGTTTCAATTACTCAAGAAGAGATTGAACACAGCAACTCCACCCCACTTAACAAAACTCATATGGCTGGAATCTTGCTGTCAAACTACACTGCTGAGCCAGTTGTGACACATCTCTCAAGAAAAAGAACAAAGTAATCCTCTCAGCTTTATATGTACATACAGACATATATTTATATAAAAATGTGTGGCAGGAAGAGCCTAACAGTAATCTGGCTGCACTAATTTATTTGCAGCTGGTTTTGCCTTGCAAACTGACCTTAATTTCAGGATTTTCAGCTAAACATCCCTTAGGAATTTATTATAGAGAAATTAAAGACTTGTTTCTGTTAAACAGATTCCCCTGGGAATTAGGTAGCTAAGTTTTATGTGAATCAGAGAAAATGTATCTGAGATATAGTTGAGTCACCATTAAAGAATTTTCTCGCAGTCCCCTTATTATGATGCAAAATAGAGTTTGAATCTTCTTACTCTGAAATTTTAATTTAATCCTAAAAGTAGAAGCTAATTTTAAGGAAAATTAAGAGCAAACTTACAGGCTTTGTTTGGACTCTAGTTAAACTAAACAAGATGATGGAAATTGGCTAAACTTGTGGAATTTAGTGACTATCTTCACACCTGAAGGAAATCTGCAAGAATTTTAGGAAATGCCCATCCAACTGAAACACACCAGAGAAAAAAAAGAGTAAAAAAAAAGTGTTGTCATTTTAAATAGTACTAAATATTATGTAAACTAACCTGTAATAATTAAAATTACCAAATATATATTAAGTATAGTTTGTGTCAATTCTTTTTTTTTTTTTAGGAATTCCTCATTTGTCTAGGATATCTTTACTGCGATGCATTAGATTCAAGACTAATATATTGTTAATTAAATTCTGCTCAGCAGCATTCTTCAGATTTACTTATGGGTTAATTTTGAATGTAGGTATCAATTTATTTCAAGCCAAAATTTAAAGAAAAATTCAATCAAATGTCACTTTACACTGGCTAAAGCATATAACATATGCATAGGTTAAAGCATCAGGAATTAACAGTATTAAGTTCAAAAACAAATGTATGCTTTACCCAGTGAAAAGAATTGGTAAACTAGAACCAATATGAACCAACAGAAGAACTGAGACTTCTCCTTGAAAGTGGCTCTTATATGGTGTGTTATACTCTGCATAATGAAGTATGGTAGCTTATCCATAGGCCAATACCATATCGCAAAATCATGAAACAGACAAATTTTTTGGCATATATTTTTGCTTCCTTTAGATTCCACAAAGCTCTTTATTCATCTCTCATTATTGAAATTTAACTTATATACTGTGATTTTTAAACCTAGACATTATATAAATAAATACAAAAAAAAATATGCTGCTGTTTATACTTGATTGCCAGTTGGACTGGTCATTTTTATCACAATTTGAGAAATTCCTTTGCAATTTTCTTTTTAATTTTCTGACTCTAACTCTGAAGATCAGGTTAATTTCATTCTGCTTTAAACAGAAATTATAAGATCATTGATTTAATATTTACCATTGGAACCAAAGTTTAGCATTCATATCTGACAGATAGAAGATTAACTATGGTTAACAGAAGTCATCATTCCTGAGTTTTTGTCTTGGGTCTAGCACTGAATACAAATATGCCTTCAGCAACACACACTGAGAGAATGCCTCAGGATCAGCACATAAGTCTCTATTTTCCCTATCTAATGTTACATCTTTTTTACATTTAAAGCAATGCCTGGAGGTTACTATGGTTTTCCACCTATTAAATGCAATACATCTGCCAAGTTAGGATTTAAATTAAAATTGGGCTGTTGGAAGCTATTTCGAGACACATTTGTATCTAACTAAATGCCTGAATTTTCAAAAAATTATCAGTGTAAAAGTTTTTATGAAGCTCACATTTCAATTTCACTTTGCATTTTTAAGAACTAGACTCAATGCTCTGAGTGATTTTGACTCCTGCATAATTTTGTCCATAAAATCAGGGGGAAACAGCTTTCCAGGAATGGAGGAAAAGCGTGTATTTGTACAAGAAATCTTTTTAACTCTTGGCTGAAAGCTTAGATGAATATTATAGCAATAATAAATTCCTAAAAATTATTATACTGATGTTTAATTTCTTAACGTGTATATTGTGCACCATTTTATAACTTTTGAAATTTCTAAGAAACAGTAAAATATTAAAGTTTTACTTGGAAATGTAGCAATCCCAATTAATTTTCTATTGCCAAATAAATCTTTCATCATGAGTGCTTTGTAGATATGCTAACGAATTAAAATTACTGGAGAAGGACACACCAAAACATCACGTTGGTAGAAAAAACAGATGGTGGTATTTTTCATATAATACAAATGTAAATCAAACACACTCATTATGACTGATTTGGGAAAGGATTTTAATTCTGCTGTAGATGTTACAATACTAAGCTCAGGAACAGATGGAAACAAAGGAATATCACAGAAACTAGGAGAATTCAAAATGGCTTGTGTTTACATAACTTATACTTTTACGAGGCTATGGTGTTTTGGTTTGGTCTTTTTTTTCTTGAAAAGGCTTCATCATACATGTTTATAACTGTAGGTCCTTATTTAACCTTCCAGATATAAATGGAAGAATTAGTAGGAAAACAAACTCATGCCCATCGCTGGAACTTCAAAGAGATTCTATTTTTTTAATGATGCATGTGCAAGGCCTATCTTCATTTGTTCCCTAATCAGTTTGGTATGAAAGAAAAATCTCACTTTTTATTTTTTTTTTTT